>JAHPZR010019358.1:0-34452 GCA_019787425.1 Platygyra sinensis | reverse complement strand
CGTGTATGCAAAAATTCAAGATAGGTCACCGAGCGAACTTTCGAGCTAAAAACAAATGTTTTCTGCAGATTTTATTTCCGGTTCGCGCGATTTTACGCAGCATTAACTTCCGGTGTGCTGATTTTAATACTGATTCAGCTGACGCGTGCATCTTAGTTATGGCGTGTGTAGATTGCGCGCGCGCGTACAGCTAAAAACCCTTTCGAGCCTCCTAAAGGACAGTGCCTACTAATTCAAAGGTATTTTTGCGCGGTTCACTGAATATGCGGGAAAAGCAAATCACAACGAGTGCTACACAAATCCAAAAAGAAAATTGGGGGTTACCACGCATTTTTCGAAGATAATTAATCAGCAATATTTGTAAAAAACTTTAAAATACAAAGCAATGTATGGCATTTTTTTTCCCAATTGAAGCTTCATTATCTCTGAAAAATGCGTGGTTACCCCCAATTTTCTTTTTGGATACCAAGAGCATTTGCTAAGTTCTACTTTCTCCGCATAGTTTTGAACCAGGCAAAAATATCCCTGTACTATAAGCACCACCCATAGGAAATCCGAGTATCTCGAGATGCGCAGACCGTATGCACAATAACAATAGTAGGCACCGTCCTTAACTGTAGTAAATATAGTTATTAGGTAAGATATGTTTGGCAAGGTCTACCTTCCTGATCACTCTTTTAAATTGATCTACCGTTTTAAGTTCTCTGAATTTCCTATCAAATTACTGAATCACCCATAAAAACATCCTCTTGTTTATTTTTAAGGGGTTCACGTGTCCCCTCGTAAAGCGAATCGAAGCCTTAATTAAGCAGGAACTAATAGATTGCCAAGGGAAAAGTTAGGAAATCTCTGTTAAGGGTTCAAATCCAATTGTAACAGAATCTATAACACCAGTCTGAATTAGAAGTGAGAACATGAATTCGTGTTAGTGTCGATCAGCAAGAAAGCTGCGCAAAGTGCGTTATGTGTGTGGGTCTCTTCTTGTAGTGATACGATCAGACACCTCTCGAGTACTCGAGTATCTTCGTCAAAGGTAAATTTGAAAAAATGGGCTTCTGTTAAATAGGTTCTCCCACGTCTAGAAAACTGTCATTGCGCTTTTCTAATAGTGTAATGCTTACCCAAGAGAATAGGCTATTTGAATTAAGTGTAACATACCTAGAATTCATTATTTCCACGCAAACGAAGACTCCTGCGCAATTCAGCGACGAAGAAATGACGACATTTCGTGAAAACACTCGCCTTCAAAACAGCGTGGTTTTGAATAAATAGTTGTTCTATTCTTCAAACAAACGATATGGCGAGGAAAAAGACAAAATTTTGCTGTCATGGCCAATTTTAACGTTAGAAATATCCGGCCGATTACGAAATATTCCTATTGTAATTACAGGGTTTACAATAATGTCGTAGTCAAATTTGATTTTGCCGCTCGGCGCGTCTTTTTACCGGATGTGACGTCACTTTTTGTTGGATGATCCATACACAAAAAATGTGCCAGGCGTCGTAGAGTGTTCTCCCCCGCCCCTGGTTCAAGAATAACATTTTAATCTAGGGCAGGTAATTAAGCTTTTTTGGTGAGGGCAAAAAATAACAAAGTTTGTTTTCTTTATATTAAGTGTAAGTTTGAGGATAACCAATTAAATAAGTTACTCAATTTAGCATTTACAATTAATTCCAATCTCTTGAGATTTTTGTCAGGATAAAGGCCATTAGTATCATCTGCAAAAAGGAAAACTTTAAGTTTTCAGGAGCAATGTTGCAAATCATTGACATATAACAAAAGGAGGAGCGGCGCTAAAACCGACCCTTTGGATACACCACAATTAACTACTCTTATGCTGATACAGATACCTTAATTTACAAGATGGAAATTAAATTTCCAACTGAAGTTAAGTATGTGTAGTTTTCCTCTTTACATATTGTTCTTTTATCTAGACTGCTATTTATCTCATTTTCTCCTCACTTCTTCTACCTTCTAATAATTGAAAGCACAAAGAGTAATGTTTACATGTTGTGGTTGTATGTAATTATCATTATTTGTCTAAATAATTCAGTGTACAGTCTGGCTTGCCACTATTAGCTTCTCGCTATATTTGCAAGCCAGCCTAGTAACAACTTCAACTGTTTGCTGTAAATAAATAAAACTTGAAAACTTGAAAAACTAGATGAGCCCATAAGATAGGCAAGTAAAAAGGGAAGCAGGTGTAGTGGCGAAGCAGCAGAACATGTGGGCTTTTTTGTCCATGCGGCAGGTGGGAAAGAAGATCCTATCATAATTGGCCAGTCAGAAAGGCCTTGATGTTTTATTAAATCCTAAAAGATGCTAGCTGTCCTTACAAATGTCATTATTTTGCAAACAAGAAAGCCTGGATGAATTCAGACCTCATGACAGACATCTTGACGCCCCTAAACTGATGTTTGCAGTTGAAGCAGCAGAAGATTATGCTTTTCATGGACAATGCTCCATGGCGTCCAGCTAGTTCACAAGATAAACCTTCCAACATAAACTCTGTGTTTTTAACAAAAATCACAACCTCAAAGACACAGCCATTGGATAGCAGCATAATCACTAGTTGGAAGTGCAGATACAAGAAAAGGTTGTTGTGTCATGTTTGTAGTAAAGTGAATGGATCACAGTGTGAACGACATTGTGAAATCTGTCAACTTGTTGACCTCTTTCAAGTGGGGGAGGCAGGCATGTCCCCAGAGAAACAATTGTCAAATGTTTCAAAAGAACTGGGTTGTACCCTGATGAAGTTGATGAGGAGGATGATCCTTTTGAGGGAGAAGTTTCAAGATTGCAGGAACTCATTACGGCAATGGAAGTATCCTGAACTGCAGAAGAGTTTTTAGCGGCTGAAGATGAAATTTAAATATGCTCTGGTCTCTTTGACCCGGCAGATCATGAGAGCATTTCCACTGAAGCAACACCATCTAAGCAATTTCACGTGGAAGACTCAGATGAAGAGGAGGATCAAACTACAAAGGAACCAGCCTTTAAATCAGAAAACGAGGCATTACGATTATCTGAAATGCTGCTGGAATATTCCAGATATCATATTGGACAAGAAGATCTAATGCTGGCCATTAGCAAGGCAACCGACTTGCTTCAGAAAATGAAGTTTAAAAAGCTCAAACAATCAAGAATTGATGACTATTATTGTTAAAAATTAGTACATTCAACAGCTTAGAAAAGAACACAGTTTTTATGATTTTTATGTAAAAATACAGCTTGCTTAGCTCATTTGATCAGTTTCACAGTACAGTATTATTAAAACAAGACATCTTTCAGACCTTAAAACCATGCTTTAAAATTTACTTGTTTCAGTGTTATCACTGTGTGGTAGCTATTAATGGGTTAAGGTATCATGGTAGGTGGATTTTTGAGAAAAATGCGAAAAATCTTTTTTTCACTGTTCAAATTGAGAAGACTGAGACAAATAATTTGCAGAAAGAATGGAGAAAAAAGCTTTTTTACTTTTTATGATAAAGAGAAAAACTGTTTTTGAATCTCATGAAATCTCTTACGGTGTGTTGACAGCTCTAATTAAAATTCACCGCCAGTTGTCACATGTAATGCGAATTGCGGTGTGATATTTTATTTGCGCACGCGAACCGTTCTCGACCTGGTTGTTTCATCGCAAGTTAAGCTTTCGTTCTAGTCAAATTTTCTTTATGTCAGGACGAAAACTCGCAAGAAAACGTCTTGCCCATTTTCGTCTCCGAAGAAGCCGAAGAGGCGAAAATCTGGTGGAATTCAGCGTCGACCAAGATCTTTGGCTCCTGATCTGAGCGACTGTGGGTCGCATTGTTTTAAACTAAGAAGAATGGTTGAAGGAACTCGAGGACACAAATCTGGCCAATGAAGCTGAAGGTCAAAATACAACAAGTGCTACTTGCACGAAATTGCTGGAGAACGGACGCGATTCCGAAACTTCCACAGCGAGAGATCGAGTCAAGCACAGATGTAGATGTAGACGATATGGACCTCGAAATTTTCTCTTTTTGGCTTCACGAGGCATATAGGGTTTCACAAAATGTCTGGAGAACGAAGAAGTCTAAACTGGAACAACATAATACCAATGCCGCCGACGAAATAATCACGGCAGTTTAAATACAAACCTGTTTAAACCTTAATTAGTAGTTTTTCACTTCTCGGACGATTTCACTGCAACGTAGACGTCTGTTTATTTCAAGTTGTCATGACCCATTGTTTTGGTAAACTGACCCATGCCGACATCTGTCAGCGCAGGGGATTTTTAACACCTAATCATACCGATCTCGCAAAATGTTTTTCGTCTTTTTCTCGATAAAACAAAAACTGCACATAAGGATGAACATTTTTACTTCGTTTACGCGTGTCTTCCAACGGAATTGGCTGAAAATCAACAGGTATGTTCCCTATTACCTCCTTCGAAAAAGGGTGTCGGGCTATTTTTACTTTCGCTTCCGTTTCAGAGTTATGGCCTCTTTAGTGGAAGGAAACACCCGCGTTCAGAACATCAAACTTTAGGAGGGTGTAGAAAAAAAACCAAACCACACCTGGAAAATCGCCGACACCCTTTTTGAAGGTGATGTGTGAGAAAACATTTCCGATGTTAATCGCGCCGCTCCGATGATTCATGCGCGGAAGCGAACCAGTTTAAGCGAAGCAGTGTTTCTGGGCATTTCTTTTTACATCACTGCGACAATAACTTTTTAGAAAATTTCAAACATATGATTGTATTCTATAACTATTAAGCTTTCAGAAAATGTATAGGTTGATGGGGTTTTCTTTCAAAGCGCCAGCGTAAGAGCGCGATTTCCAAACACTGTCAATCCACCTACCATGATACCTTAAGTGTTATATCGCTTTGCAGTCAGCATTTCTGATTGCATTCTTTACATAGCATGGGTTAAGCATGATTTGTAATCGAAGATTTTTGTTTACCTCGAAGGAAAAAAAAACAGGAAAAGTCCTTTCATTGACCTTTGAAACGAATATAAATTTACATATGTTCCGAGACGAGTTTGTAGTGAAAAAAGGGTTTTTGACAAGTGCTGGAGTTTTATTTTTTTCTGAGAAAACTCCTGAGACCAATGAGTTAATGACCATCGCTTCTGGCAAAGTAAACACAATGTTATTTATCACTGTCAGAACATTCCATGGCTGACATAATCCTTGCACGTTCTGACCACATTCTTTGCTCCGAAATGCAACTGCAACACATATTAGTGTTTCAACAGCTGTTTGGTGAATAAACATTAGAAGTTACGTGATTCAAAGATAAACATCACAGGTTGCATGATTCAATGTCTGGCCGAGCAGAAGTTTGGTACCTGGTCACCAACAAAACTCAAAAAAATAAATAAATCCTGTGCAAAACAAGAACCGTACTCAGCCCCCAGTTAGTTAGTGCTATACACAGCTTTGGCTTTATTTGTTAAATAAATTAATGTTAATTTTTTGAATACAAAGAGTAATTTACATTCCTAGAGACACAGATGTGTTTACAATCACATTAGAGGGGCAGTTTACATACCTGGGAGAGAAATAAGAAATCATAGACATGTAAACAGACTACAATGTATGTACACAGTGTGATGAAGTAAGCGTTTCCTGTACAAGCTGAAATGATATACATTTAAGAGCAACTCTCCTAAGATCCTCATGATTCAATTTTGATCCAGAAATAGATTTTGCTCATAATTCTTCCATCAACTTCCCTTGGCAAGTAGGTAACAAATATGAAATAACATCCGAGAAATTGAACTTTTTCAAAATTTTCTATCAGAATTTTGGCATCCTGGAATGTGCTCAAAACTTTACGGGAACTCAAGAATTTTACAAGACTTGCAGTTGTCAGTTTCTCAATTGAGAATACGGATCGTTCAAAACTTCTAACTTCGCTAGTTATAAACAATGACCTTGGTCTTAAGAGCAATTCTCCAGGAAAGTGAAGCAAAGTTGAAATGAAAAAATTTAACCCCCCTTCAATTTTTGTGTGTCGATCGCGTATGCCAGAAGTCTATGTTTTGACCAAAAAATTCGCTCTAAAGAAGTAAAAGTAAACGAGTCTGGTTCTCGGGTGCACATGAGCCAATTCAAATGAAATTTATACAGATTGTAGAGCCATTCTCCTAGTTTATAAAATTGGCCGTAAAATATTTTGGGTTTTATAGACAAGAAAGAAAATGCTCGTGTTTACTATGCCCCCTGTCAGCACTCTTGAATTTACTGTAGCTAAACCAAGAGATGATAAATTGTATCCTACCTTATATAAACTTGATTTAGTGTGGTAAAGCCAATGTATTACGGCTACCCCTCATAACTAACTACGGCCATTGCGAGGTTTACCTTCAAACTAAACAAAGGAGCACCTTCTCGGTAGGGGAAAATCGAAAGACCACAAGTAATAACCCTAGTATTATGGGAGGCTTTTATCCAACCTACATGGCCTTGCCTCTATTAAACTGAATAAAGCGTTCACGTACATGTATGGGCTCCTTCTTCCGGTTTCCTGATACGCCCTGGATTCCGTACTTGAGGCATACGCTTTTTAGGTTCGACAGCGGTAGCTTTGGCCCGAAGCTCATCTCTACTCAAACGAGAAGGTGCTCATTTGTTTACTTTGAAGGTAAACCTCGCAATAGCTGTAATTGGTTATGAGGGGTAGCCGTAATCCACTGGCTTTACTACACTGAATCAACAATTAGCGACAAAATTGTTGACACATGCACCTTTTTAATCCCCTATTTCGTCACTGTGATTCCTTTTTGCACTCCTAGCTTAGTCCGTTGAGCCCCCCTCCCCCCCCCCCCCCCTCCCCAGCCCCCCAAACATTGTTGTGCCGGAATTTCTGTGATCTTGCTGAAACAAACAAGCAACATTGAATGAGGGAGTGGAGTCTTTTCCACAATTTTTTCGCGATAAAAAGAGTGGTGCACTAAAAGTACTATGGAAAGACAATGTATCAACTAATTATGTCGCGATTGAAGCTTATATAAGGGAGGATAAATTTATCATCTCTTGGTTTAGCTACAGTAAATTCAAGAGTACTGACAGGTGTAAAAATATGTTCAGGCTTTCGTTAACAACAAATGACGTGTATAGGCTTGAATGAGATAAAGGAAGTTAGTTTTTCTAAGAACTCTTGAACGTTCAAACTCTGTCTGCCGAGACAGGTATGCACAAAAAAAGGAAATTCATTCTGTGCGTGCCGAAACTGCAGCGATTGCACTTGTTACCCAATCCAACGAAAAATAAAGTTCAACGTTTTGCACCTAAACATTTCAACCTCGTTCCCAGTTTCCCAGAGTATGAGATTGCTCAACGTTTAATTTTTGTGCCTAGTGCTCGTAGAGCTCTAAGGCCACCATGTTATCGTGCATTACGTGTGCGTCCATAAACATTGCCCGTTCGTGTAATATTATTTCATGAAGGTTTCCCCCTTCACTTTTTTGTGCCTGAGTACACGGTGGGAGGACTAGTGGACGGGTTTTTGTGCCTAGGGCTCGTAGAAAACTCAAGGCACCATGTTATCGTGCGACACCGGTGTGGGTCCGTTAACCTCGGGTTTTTTCTCGTAGTCTTTTGGCCAACAACACTCAAGACCACAACTGTCGAGGCAATGTTCGTTTGATTTTCTTATCCCGAGAAGACATGACGTAGATGCAAACCTTTTGCTACAATCGCTCCATGTGCTCACGTTTGTGCGTTTCTTCAAACGACAGTTGGTAAGTTTCCTATGCTGTTAAGATTTAACTCAACTGACCAACCGCGCGGCATTTTCGCAGGGGAAAAAAAATGTCAAATCACAGCGCTGGTCAAAAAACCTTTTTTTAACTACAAAACTCATGTTCGGGCAAAATATGTTAAGGTTATATTCGTTTGGAAGGTTGTGGAAATTGACCTTTTTCGGACCATCATAGTTGTTGCTGCCATGAGTAAAACAAAAATATCCAATTGACACCATGCACGCCAAAACGCTTCGCGATATATAAACTTCTCCGTTAAGTGGCTCCAAATATCGGCAAACCCAAAGTAAAATCTATACCTTAAAACATTCCAGCTTCATCGTGTTTATAACCTAGAAGCTGAAAGTTGAAATGGGAAACATGCTTGTCAGAACTATTCTTACGTGATTTTAGACGGAAAACAAATGATCTCGCCGGGCTTACGAAAGACCACAAAAAAAGAAAACAGGAAAACAAGCTTATCTTGAATAGCCGAAAAAAGTTAGTCAAAATTCGACCAAATAAACATTCCTACGCCTCCGCCCCCCCCCCCCCGATGAGGAAAGACATGATTTATGGATTGTTACAGTTCATACTTATGTTACAATAAAGTTTCCTTCTTCCTTCTTGTTGTTGTATCATGTAGTCATTGCAGATGATACTAGTTTTCAGATCGACTAGGCACAGGCAGTCAAAGACTGCCTATTTTTCTTTAATGCTTTTTGATTTCCGTCTTTTTTTGGTTTGGCTTTTCTTCCATCATTAGCCATCGTAAAAAACAAACCCATTACAAGAGTATCATGACACTTGCCATCCGGGTGTTTGCATTCCCATGACAATGTGTTACATCCGGTTCAGCAGTTTGTGCCTTCTCAGACTTCCGGCCATTACTTGTTCAGTTTTTGCATCATTTCTTGGCTTATCCGATAACAATAACAAATAACAATAATTTTATTTGCATTTCCTTTGGAAGTAATGCGTTACAAGAGATCTATATATATTTTCTTTTTTTATGTTAAGATGTTAAGTGATTTTGAGATTATATATAGTTTACGAAGGAAATGCCTAGTGCCAAAATGAACCCTAAGGTTTTCGAGTTCAGCCCTAGGCTTGCTATGTTGTAATTTTTGTAGCTTACACTCAAACTGGTGTTTTACACTCACCACAAGTGTATAGCGAAGGCGAAATGGAATGAAATAGAAAAAAAAAAAAAAAAAAAAAAAGCGAAAAAAAGAGCAAAAATGCATGCAAAAAGGGAAAAAAAAAAAAAAAAAAAAAAAAAGGCATAGCGCTACTACAATCAGGCAGCTATAAGACTATAAAACAGAAAGGGAAGAAGGATAATCCTATTTTGAAATGATCTTTAAAGGTAAGATTGCTTACGTAGTAAATGCTGTTTAACTTGTTTACTAAAACAGTTTGAGCTAAGGTTTTTGAGATCAGTTGGTAATTCTTGCCAAAGTTCAGAGGCCAGTGAAGCTATAGTCTGTTTTCCGATGTTAGTTCTTGTTCGTACTTTGTGTATGTTATCTTTAGAGGCATATCTCGTGTTATAGGAGTGAATATCTTTGGCATAAGTGAAAGAATTGGTAAAAATGGATGGTAGTTTTTTTATGTGCCAGTTGTGTATGAACTTAAGTGCCTGGAATTTAAAAGTGTTTTCTATGGTCAGTATGTCTAGGAGATTCAGCAGTGGCAAAGCACTTTCGGTGTCTTTTCCATATAAAGTAGCAAAAAAAATAGTTCTGGCAATGTGGTTTTGTTTTACTTGGAGTTTTTTTAGGTTGCTTTTAAAAGCACTGCCCCAAGCAACAATCGCGTACGAGATGTAGGGGTTTTATTAGGTTAAAATATCTGACTCGATTTTAACCATTGACGTTACTTTCGATCGTTAAATAGCATACATTTGCTTTGTATATTGATCTCGACACATCTACTTCACTTCCTGGTTTGGATAATATTGATGAATTTAGATGCTCGACGGCAGAAATCGCAAGTATTACGACCATGTTTTGAACTTTTCAACTATTCTTTGTCAAGTGTAGGTGGGCTACTTGTATCATCATCTGTGGTCTGAAACACGGCAAACTGGATATTTGATTGGAGTAACCGTTAGATTAGAGTCTGCGCTAAATTTGCTCAAGAAAAATGGAACGAGCGAAGGAGAGACACTGGAGCAACCACGCGACGAAAGTATCCTGAAGAAATGCCCAAAAACCTTGAAGGTAGCTTTTGTATCAATTCATATTTCATCAAATTCGTCAGCGAAAACCTTATTAACTAAATGGAGGTAACAATCAGGGATGATAAAAGATACTTTCGAAGCTGATTTTCTGTCTCTAAAGCCTGTTTGAACCAAATACTAGAGCCCTCAAAATTGCCAATTTTGGAATTTTTTGCAATTTTCCGCGAGTGTCTCCACCAACCATTGCTAGAATATAATTTTCCCCAAATAGATTCTATGATTTTTAGAAACTTCAATATCTATTTAAGCTCTACTGCTAATTTGGTTCATTTGGAAAGAATACTTTCAGAGAAATTACGAATATGGTTGTTTCTTGTTTTTCCCGCTTGTCAAAATGGCTGACAGGGGCATAGTAAAACGAGCATTTTCTTCTTGTCTATAAAACCCAAAATATTTTAACGGCCAATTTTATAAACTAGGAGAATGGCTCTACAATCTGTATAAATTTCATTTGAATTGGCTCATGTGCACCCGAGAACCAGACTCGTTTACT
Source organism: Platygyra sinensis (assembly GCA_019787425.1). Lineage (NCBI taxonomy): Eukaryota > Metazoa > Cnidaria > Anthozoa > Scleractinia > Merulinidae > Platygyra > Platygyra sinensis. Next base: position 23,998 of record JAHPZR010019358.1, on the reverse strand, counting down.
TTTACTTCTTTAGAGCGAATTTTTTGGGTCAAAAACATAGACTTCTGGCATACGCGATCGACACACAAAAATTGAAGGGGGGTTAAATTTTTTCATTTCCAACTTTGCTTCACTTTCTGGAGAATTGCTCTTAAGACCAAGGTCATTGTTTATAACTAGCGAAGTTAGAAGTTTTGAACGATCCGTATTCTCAATTGAAGAACTGACAACTGCAAGTCTTGTAAAATTCTTGAGTTCACCGTAAAGTTTTGAGCACATTCCAGGATGCCAAAAGTTCTGATAGAAAATTTTGAAAAAGTTCAATTTCTCGGATGTTATTTCATATTTGTTACCTACTTGCCAAGGGAAGTTGATGGAAGAATTATGAGCAAAATCTATTTCTGGATCAAAATTGAATCATGAGGATCTTAGGGAGAGTTGCTCTTAAATGTATATCATTTCAGCTGTACAGGAAACGCTTACTTCATCACACTGTGTACATACATTGTAGTCTGTTTACATGTCTATGATTTCTTATTTCTCTCCCAGGTATGTAAACTGCCCCTCTAATGTGATTGTAAACACATCTGTGTCTCTAGGAATGTAAATTACTCTTTGTATTCAAGAAAATTAACATTAATTTATTTAACAAATAAAGCCAAAGCTGTGTATAGCACTAACTAACTGGGGGCTGAGTACGGTTCTTGTTTTGCACAGGATTTATTTATTTTTTTGAGTTTTGTTGGTGACCAGTGACCAAACTTCTGCTCGGCCAGACATTGAATCATGCAACCTGTGATGTTTATCTTTGAATCACGTAACTTCTAATGTTTATTCACCAAAAGCTGTTGAAACACTAATATGTGTTGAGTTGCATTCGGAGCAAAGAATGTGTCAGAACGTGCAAGGATTATGTCAGCCATGGAATGTTCTGACAGTGATAAATAACATTGTGTTTACTTTGCCAGAAGCGATGGTCATTAACTCATTGGTCTCAGGAGTTTTCTCAGAAAAAAATAAAACTCCAGCACTTGTCAAAAACCCTTTTTTCACTACAAACTCGTCTCGGAACATATGTAAATTTATATTCGTTTCAAAGGTCAATGAAAGGACTTTTCCTGTTTTTTTTTCCTTCGAGGTAAACAAAAATCTTCGATTACAAATCATGCTTAACCCATGCTATGTAAAGAATGCAATCAGAAATGCTGACTGCAAAGCGATATAACACTTAAGGTATCATGGTAGGTGGATTGACAGTGTTTGGAAATCGCGCTCTTACGCTGGCGCTTTGAAAGAAAACCCCATCAACCTATACATTTTCTGAAAGCTTAATAGTTATAGAATACAATCATATGTTTGAAATTTTCTAAAAAGTTATTGTCGCAGTGATGTAAAAAGAAATGCCCAGAAACACTGCTTCGCTTAAACTGGTTCGCTTCCGCGCATGAATCATCGGAGCGGCGCGATTAACATCGGAAATGTTTTCTCACACATCACCTTCAAAAAGGGTGTCGGCGATTTTCCAGGTGTGGTTTGGTTTTTTTTCTACACCCTCCTAAAGTTTGATGTTCTGAACGCGGGTGTTTCCTTCCACTAAAGAGGCCATAACTCTGAAACGGAAGCGAAAGTAAAAATAGCCCGACACCCTTTTTCGAAGGAGGTAATAGGGAACATACCTGTTGATTTTCAGCCAATTCCGTTGGAAGACACGCGTAAACGAAGTAAAAATGTTCATCCTTATGTGCAGTTTTGTTTTATCGAGAAAAAGACGAAAAACATTTTGCGAGATCGGTATGATTAGGTGTTAAAAATCCCCTGCGCTGACAGATGTCGGCATGGGTCAGTTTACCAAAACAATGGGTCATGACAACTTGAAATAAACAGACGTCTACGTTGCAGTGAAATCGTCCGAGAAGTGAAAAACTACTAATTAAGGTTTAAACAGGTTTGTATTTAAACTGCCGTGATTATTTCGTCGGCGGCATTGGTATTATGTTGTTCCAGTTTAGACTTCTTCGTTCTCCAGACATTTTGTGAAACCCTATATGCCTCGTGAAGCCAAAAAGAGAAAATTTCGAGGTCCATATCGTCTACATCTACATCTGTGCTTGACTCGATCTCTCGCTGTGGAAGTTTCGGAATCGCGTCCGTTCTCCAGCAATTTCGTGCAAGTAGCACTTGTTGTATTTTGACCTTCAGCTTCATTGGCCAGATTTGTGTCCTCGAGTTCCTTCAACCATTCTTCTTAGTTTAAAACAATGCGACCCACAGTCGCTCAGATCAGGAGCCAAAGATCTTGGTCGACGCTGAATTCCACCAGATTTTCGCCTCTTCGGCTTCTTCGGAGACGAAAATGGGCAAGACGTTTTCTTGCGAGTTTTCGTCCTGACATAAAGAAAATTTGACTAGAACGAAAGCTTAACTTGCGATGAAACAACCAGGTCGAGAACGGTTCGCGTGCGCAAATAAAATATCACACCGCAATTCGCATTACATGTGACAACTGGCGGTGAATTTTAATTAGAGCTGTCAACACACCGTAAGAGATTTCATGAGATTCAAAAACAGTTTTTCTCTTTATCATAAAAAGTAAAAAAGCTTTTTTCTCCATTCTTTCTGCAAATTATTTGTCTCAGTCTTCTCAATTTGAACAGTGAAAAAAAGATTTTTCGCATTTTTCTCAAAAATCCACCTACCATGATACCTTAACCCATTAATAGCTACCACACAGTGATAACACTGAAACAAGTAAATTTTAAAGCATGGTTTTAAGGTCTGAAAGATGTCTTGTTTTAATAATACTGTACTGTGAAACTGATCAAATGAGCTAAGCAAGCTGTATTTTTACATAAAAATCATAAAAACTGTGTTCTTTTCTAAGCTGTTGAATGTACTAATTTTTAACAATAATAGTCATCAATTCTTGATTGTTTGAGCTTTTTAAACTTCATTTTCTGAAGCAAGTCGGTTGCCTTGCTAATGGCCAGCATTAGATCTTCTTGTCCAATATGATATCTGGAATATTCCAGCAGCATTTCAGATAATCGTAATGCCTCGTTTTCTGATTTAAAGGCTGGTTCCTTTGTAGTTTGATCCTCCTCTTCATCTGAGTCTTCCACGTGAAATTGCTTAGATGGTGTTGCTTCAGTGGAAATGCTCTCATGATCTGCCGGGTCAAAGAGACCAGAGCATATTTAAATTTCATCTTCAGCCGCTAAAACTCTTCTGCAGTTCAGGATACTTCCATTGCCGTAATGAGTTCCTGCAATCTTGAAACTTCTCCCTCAAAAGGATCATCCTCCTCATCAACTTCATCAGGGTACAACCCAGTTCTTTTGAAACATTTGACAATTGTTTCTCTGGGGACATGCCTGCCTCCCCCACTTGAAAGAGGTCAACAAGTTGACAGATTTCACAATGTCGTTCACACTGTGATCCATTCACTTTACTACAAACATGACACAACAACCTTTTCTTGTATCTGCACTTCCAACTAGTGATTATGCTGCTATCCAATGGCTGTGTCTTTGAGGTTGTGATTTTTGTTAAAAACACAGAGTTTATGTTGGAAGGTTTATCTTGTGAACTAGCTGGACGCCATGGAGCATTGTCCATGAAAAGCATAATCTTCTGCTGCTTCAACTGCAAACATCAGTTTAGGGGCGTCAAGATGTCTGTCATGAGGTCTGAATTCATCCAGGCTTTCTTGTTTGCAAAATAATGACATTTGTAAGGACAGCTAGCATCTTTTAGGATTTAATAAAACATCAAGGCCTTTCTGACTGGCCAATTATGATAGGATCTTCTTTCCCACCTGCCGCATGGACAAAAAAGCCCACATGTTCTGCTGCTTCGCCACTACACCTGCTTCCCTTTTTACTTGCCTATCTTATGGGCTCATCTAGTTTTTCAAGTTTTCAAGTTTTATTTATTTACAGCAAACAGTTGAAGTTGTTACTAGGCTGGCTTGCAAATATAGCGAGAAGCTAATAGTGGCAAGCCAGACTGTACACTGAATTATTTAGACAAATAATGATAATTACATACAACCACAACATGTAAACATTACTCTTTGTGCTTTCAATTATTAGAAGGTAGAAGAAGTGAGGAGAAAATGAGATAAATAGCAGTCTAGATAAAAGAACAATATGTAAAGAGGAAAACTACACATACTTAACTTCAGTTGGAAATTTAATTTCCATCTTGTAAATTAAGGTATCTGTATCAGCATAAGAGTAGTTAATTGTGGTGTATCCAAAGGGTCGGTTTTAGCGCCGCTCCTCCTTTTGTTATATGTCAATGATTTGCAACATTGCTCCTGAAAACTTAAAGTTTTCCTTTTTGCAGATGATACTAATGGCCTTTATCCTGACAAAAATCTCAAGAGATTGGAATTAATTGTAAATGCTAAATTGAGTAACTTATTTAATTGGTTATCCTCAAACTTACACTTAATATAAAGAAAACAAACTTTGTTATTTTTTGCCCTCACCAAAAAAGCTTAATTACCTGCCCTAGATTAAAATGTTATTCTTGAACCAGGGGCGGGGGAGAACACTCTACGACGCCTGGCACATTTTTTGTGTATGGATCATCCAACAAAAAGTGACGTCACATCCGGTAAAAAGACGCGCCGAGCGGCAAAATCAAATTTGACTACGACATTATTGTAAACCCTGTAATTACAATAGGAATATTTCGTAATCGGCCGGATATTTCTAACGTTAAAATTGGCCATGACAGCAAAATTTTGTCTTTTTCCTCGCCATATCGTTTGTTTGAAGAATAGAACAACTATTTATTCAAAACCACGCTGTTTTGAAGGCGAGTGTTTTCACGAAATGTCGTCATTTCTTCGTCGCTGAATTGCGCAGGAGTCTTCGTTTGCGTGGAAATAATGAATTCTAGGTATGTTACACTTAATTCAAATAGCCTATTCTCTTGGGTAAGCATTACACTATTAGAAAAGCGCAATGACAGTTTTCTAGACGTGGGAGAACCTATTTAACAGAAGCCCATTTTTTCAAATTTACCTTTGACGAAGATACTCGAGTACTCGAGAGGTGTCTGATCGTATCACTACAAGAAGAGACCCACACACATAACGCACTTTGCGCAGCTTTCTTGCTGATCGACACTAACACGAATTCATGTTCTCACTTCTAATTCAGACTGGTGTTATAGATTCTGTTACAATTGGATTTGAACCCTTAACAGAGATTTCCTAACTTTTCCCTTGGCAATCTATTAGTTCCTGCTTAATTAAGGCTTCGATTCGCTTTACGAGGGGACACGTGAACCCCTTAAAAATAAACAAGAGGATGTTTTTATGGGTGATTCAGTAATTTGATAGGAAATTCAGAGAACTTAAAACGGTAGATCAATTTAAAAGAGTGATCAGGAAGGTAGACCTTGCCAAACATATCTTACCTAATAACTATATTTACTACAGTTAAGGACGGTGCCTACTATTGTTATTGTGCATACGGTCTGCGCATCTCGAGATACTCGGATTTCCTATGGGTGGTGCTTATAGTACAGGGATATTTTTGCCTGGTTCAAAACTATGCGGAGAAAGTAGAACTTAGCAAATGCTCTTGGTATCCAAAAAGAAAATTGGGGGTAACCACGCATTTTTCAGAGATAATGAAGCTTCAATTGGGAAAAAAAATGCCATACATTGCTTTGTATTTTAAAGTTTTTTACAAATATTGCTGATTAATTATCTTCGAAAAATGCGTGGTAACCCCCAATTTTCTTTTTGGATTTGTGTAGCACTCGTTGTGATTTGCTTTTCCCGCATATTCAGTGAACCGCGCAAAAATACCTTTGAATTAGTAGGCACTGTCCTTTAGGAGGCTCGAAAGGGTTTTTAGCTGTACGCGCGCGCGCAATCTACACACGCCATAACTAAGATGCACGCGTCAGCTGAATCAGTATTAAAATCAGCACACCGGAAGTTAATGCTGCGTAAAATCGCGCGAACCGGAAATAAAATCTGCAGAAAACATTTGTTTTTAGCTCGAAAGTTCGCTCGGTGACCTATCTTGAATTTTTGCATACACGCACCATTCGCGATGGCACTTCAGATATAAAAGTTTCGGGGAAAATTAGAGTAATGTCCAGGATTGAACGCAGCTACGAAAACTGCAAAATTTACAAAAATTCGCCATACCACTTACAAAATCAACAAAATTTATTCAAAAGGTTGCAGGGGAGCCCTGTCCAAAGTTACGAAAATTGCGAAAATTACGAAATTTACGAAAACTGCGAAATTTACAATAATTCGCAATACCACTTACAAAATCAACGAAATATATTCAAGGGGTTGCAGGGAAGGCCCATTGAAAGTCACGAAAATTACGAAATTTGCGAAAACCGCGAAATTTACGATAATTTACAATACCACGAAATTTGCGAAAACTGCGAAATTCACGATAATTTACAATACCACTTACAAAATCAACGAAATTTATTCAAAGGGTTGCAGGGAAGGCCCATCGAAAGTTACGAAAATTGCGAAAATTACGAAATTTACAAAAACTGCGAAATTTACAATAATTCGCAATACCACTTACAAAATCAATGAAATATATTCAAAGGGTTGCAGGGAAAAACCATCAAAAGTCACGAAAATTACGAAATTTGCGAAAACTGCGAAATTTACGATAATTCACCATACCACTTACAAAATCAACGAAATTTATTCACAGAGTTGCAGGAACGCCCATCGAAAGTTACGAAAATTGCAAAAATTACGAAATTTACGAAAACTGCGAAATTTACGATAATTCGCAATACCACTTACAAAATCAACAAAATTTATTCACAGGGTTGCAGGAAGGCCCATCGAAAGTTACGAAAATTGCGAAAACTACAAAATTTACGAAAACTGCGAAATTTACGATAATTCACCATACCACTTACAAAATCAACGAAATTTATTCACAGGGTTGCAAGAAGGCCCATCGAAAGTTACGAAAATTGCGAAAACTACGAAATTTACGAAAACTGCGAAATTTACGATAATTCGCAATACCACTTACAAAATCAACGGAAATTCGCAGTTTTCGTAAATTTTGTAGTTTTCGCAATTTTCGTAACTTTCGATGGGCCTTCCTGCAACCCTGTGAATAAATTTTGTTGATTTTGTAAGTGGTATTGCGAATTATCGTAAATTTCGCAGTTTTCGTAAATTTCGTAATTTTTGCAATTTTCGTAACTTTCGATGGGCGTTCCTGCAACTCTGTGAATAAATTTCGTTGATTTTGTAAGTGGTATGGTGAATTATCGTAAATTTCGCAGTTTTCGCAAATTTCGTAATTTTCGTGACTTTGATGGTTTTTCCCTGCAACCCTTTGAATATATTTCATTGATTTTGTAAGTGGTATTGCGAATTATTGTAAATTTCGCAGTTTTTGTAAATTTCGTAATTTTCGCAATTTTCGTAACTTTCGATGGGCCTTCCCTGCAACCCTTTGAATAAATTTCGTTGATTTTGTAAGTGGTATTGTAAATTATCGTGAATTTCGCAGTTTTCGCAAATTTCGTGGTATTGTAAATTATCGTAAATTTCGCGGTTTTCGCAAATTTCGTAATTTTCGTGACTTTCAATGGGCCTTCCCTGCAACCCCTTGAATATATTTCGTTGATTTTGTAAGTGGTATTGCGAATTATTGTAAATTTCGCAGTTTTCGTAAATTTCGTAATTTTCGCAATTTTCGTAACTTTGGACAGGGCTCCCCTGCAACCTTTTGAATAAATTTTGTTGATTTTGTAAGTGGTATGGCGAATTTTTGTAAATTTTGCAGTTTTCGTAGCTGCGTTCAATCCTGGACATTACTCTAATTTTCCCCGAAACTTTTATATCTGAAGTGCCATCGCGAATGGTGCGTGTATGCAAAAATTCAAGATAGGTCACCGAGCGAACTTTCGAGCTAAAAACAAATGTTTTCTGCAGATTTTATTTCCGGTTCGCGCGATTTTACGCAGCATTAACTTCCGGTGTGCTGATTTTAATACTGATTCAGCTGACGCGTGCATCTTAGTTATGGCGTGTGTAGATTGCGCGCGCGCGTACAGCTAAAAACCCTTTCGAGCCTCCTAAAGGACAGTGCCTACTAATTCAAAGGTATTTTTGCGCGGTTCACTGAATATGCGGGAAAAGCAAATCACAACGAGTGCTACACAAATCCAAAAAGAAAATTGGGGGTTACCACGCATTTTCGAAGATAATTAATCAGCAATATTTGTAAAAAACTTTAAAATACAAAGCAATGTATGGCATTTTTTTTCCCAATTGAAGCTTCATTATCTCTGAAAAATGCGTGGTTACCCCCAATTTTCTTTTTGGATACCAAGAGCATTTGCTAAGTTCTACTTTCTCCGCATAGTTTTGAACCAGGCAAAAATATCCCTGTACTATAAGCACCACCCATAGGAAATCCGAGTATCTCGAGATGCGCAGACCGTATGCACAATAACAATAGTAGGCACCGTCCTTAACTGTAGTAAATATAGTTATTAGGTAAGATATGTTTGGCAAGGTCTACCTTCCTGATCACTCTTTTAAATTGATCTACCGTTTTAAGTTCTCTGAATTTCCTATCAAATTACTGAATCACCCATAAAAACATCCTCTTGTTTATTTTTAAGGGGTTCACGTGTCCCCTCGTAAAGCGAATCGAAGCCTTAATTAAGCAGGAACTAATAGATTGCCAAGGGAAAAGTTAGGAAATCTCTGTTAAGGGTTCAAATCCAATTGTAACAGAATCTATAACACCAGTCTGAATTAGAAGTGAGAACATGAATTCGTGTTAGTGTCGATCAGCAAGAAAGCTGCGCAAAGTGCGTTATGTGTGTGGGTCTCTTCTTGTAGTGATACGATCAGACACCTCTCGAGTACTCGAGTATCTTCGTCAAAGGTAAATTTGAAAAAATGGGCTTCTGTTAAATAGGTTCTCCCACGTCTAGAAAACTGTCATTGCGCTTTTCTAATAGTGTAATGCTTACCCAAGAGAATAGGCTATTTGAATTAAGTGTAACATACCTAGAATTCATTATTTCCACGCAAACGAAGACTCCTGCGCAATTCAGCGACGAAGAAATGACGACATTTCGTGAAAACACTCGCCTTCAAAACAGCGTGGTTTTGAATAAATAGTTGTTCTATTCTTCAAACAAACGATATGGCGAGGAAAAAGACAAAATTTTGCTGTCATGGCCAATTTTAACGTTAGAAATATCCGGCCGATTACGAAATATTCCTATTGTAATTACAGGGTTTACAATAATGTCGTAGTCAAATTTGATTTTGCCGCTCGGCGCGTCTTTTTACCGGATGTGACGTCACTTTTTGTTGGATGATCCATACACAAAAAATGTGCCAGGCGTCGTAGAGTGTTCTCCCCCGCCCCTGGTTCAAGAATAACATTTTAATCTAGGGCAGGTAATTAAGCTTTTTTGGTGAGGGCAAAAAATAACAAAGTTTGTTTTCTTTATATTAAGTGTAAGTTTGAGGATAACCAATTAAATAAGTTACTCAATTTAGCATTTACAATTAATTCCAATCTCTTGAGATTTTTGTCAGGATAAAGGCCATTAGTATCATCTGCAAAAAGGAAAACTTTAAGTTTTCAGGAGCAATGTTGCAAATCATTGACATATAACAAAAGGAGGAGCGGCGCTAAAACCGACCCTTTGGATACACCACAATTAACTACTCTTATGCTGATACAGATACCTTAATTTACAAGATGGAAATTAAATTTCCAACTGAAGTTAAGTATGTGTAGTTTTCCTCTTTACATATTGTTCTTTTATCTAGACTGCTATTTATCTCATTTTCTCCTCACTTCTTCTACCTTCTAATAATTGAAAGCACAAAGAGTAATGTTTACATGTTGTGGTTGTATGTAATTATCATTATTTGTCTAAATAATTCAGTGTACAGTCTGGCTTGCCACTATTAGCTTCTCGCTATATTTGCAAGCCAGCCTAGTAACAACTTCAACTGTTTGCTGTAAATAAATAAAAACTTGAAAACTTGAAAAACTAGATGAGCCCATAAGATAGGCAAGTAAAAAGGGAAGCAGGTGTAGTGGCGAAGCAGCAGAACATGTGGGCTTTTTTGTCCATGCGGCAGGTGGGAAAGAAGATCCTATCATAATTGGCCAGTCAGAAAGGCCTTGATGTTTTATTAAATCCTAAAAGATGCTAGCTGTCCTTACAAATGTCATTATTTTGCAAACAAGAAAGCCTGGATGAATTCAGACCTCATGACAGACATCTTGACGCCCCTAAACTGATGTTTGCAGTTGAAGCAGCAGAAGATTATGCTTTTCATGGACAATGCTCCATGGCGTCCAGCTAGTTCACAAGATAAACCTTCCAACATAAACTCTGTGTTTTTAACAAAAATCACAACCTCAAAGACACAGCCATTGGATAGCAGCATAATCACTAGTTGGAAGTGCAGATACAAGAAAAGGTTGTTGTGTCATGTTTGTAGTAAAGTGAATGGATCACAGTGTGAACGACATTGTGAAATCTGTCAACTTGTTGACCTCTTTCAAGTGGGGGAGGCAGGCATGTCCCCAGAGAAACAATTGTCAAATGTTTCAAAAGAACTGGGTTGTACCCTGATGAAGTTGATGAGGAGGATGATCCTTTTGAGGGAGAAGTTTCAAGATTGCAGGAACTCATTACGGCAATGGAAGTATCCTGAACTGCAGAAGAGTTTTTAGCGGCTGAAGATGAAATTTAAATATGCTCTGGTCTCTTTGACCCGGCAGATCATGAGAGCATTTCCACTGAAGCAACACCATCTAAGCAATTTCACGTGGAAGACTCAGATGAAGAGGAGGATCAAACTACAAAGGAACCAGCCTTTAAATCAGAAAACGAGGCATTACGATTATCTGAAATGCTGCTGGAATATTCCAGATATCATATTGGACAAGAAGATCTAATGCTGGCCATTAGCAAGGCAACCGACTTGCTTCAGAAAATGAAGTTTAAAAAGCTCAAACAATCAAGAATTGATGACTATTATTGTTAAAAATTAGTACATTCAACAGCTTAGAAAAGAACACAGTTTTTATGATTTTTATGTAAAAATACAGCTTGCTTAGCTCATTTGATCAGTTTCACAGTACAGTATTATTAAAACAAGACATCTTTCAGACCTTAAAACCATGCTTTAAAATTTACTTGTTTCAGTGTTATCACTGTGTGGTAGCTATTAATGGGTTAAGGTATCATGGTAGGTGGATTTTTGAGAAAAATGCGAAAAATCTTTTTTTCACTGTTCAAATTGAGAAGACTGAGACAAATAATTTGCAGAAAGAATGGAGAAAAAAGCTTTTTTACTTTTTATGATAAAGAGAAAAACTGTTTTTGAATCTCATGAAATCTCTTACGGTGTGTTGACAGCTCTAATTAAAATTCACCGCCAGTTGTCACATGTAATGCGAATTGCGGTGTGATATTTTATTTGCGCACGCGAACCGTTCTCGACCTGGTTGTTTCATCGCAAGTTAAGCTTTCGTTCTAGTCAAATTTTCTTTATGTCAGGACGAAAACTCGCAAGAAAACGTCTTGCCCATTTTCGTCTCCGAAGAAGCCGAAGAGGCGAAAATCTGGTGGAATTCAGCGTCGACCAAGATCTTTGGCTCCTGATCTGAGCGACTGTGGGTCGCATTGTTTTAAACTAAGAAGAATGGTTGAAGGAACTCGAGGACACAAATCTGGCCAATGAAGCTGAAGGTCAAAATACAACAAGTGCTACTTGCACGAAATTGCTGGAGAACGGACGCGATTCCGAAACTTCCACAGCGAGAGATCGAGTCAAGCACAGATGTAGATGTAGACGATATGGACCTCGAAATTTTCTCTTTTTGGCTTCACGAGGCATATAGGGTTTCACAAAATGTCTGGAGAACGAAGAAGTCTAAACTGGAACAACATAATACCAATGCCGCCGACGAAATAATCACGGCAGTTTAAATACAAACCTGTTTAAACCTTAATTAGTAGTTTTTCACTTCTCGGACGATTTCACTGCAACGTAGACGTCTGTTTATTTCAAGTTGTCATGACCCATTGTTTTGGTAAACTGACCCATGCCGACATCTGTCAGCGCAGGGGATTTTTAACACCTAATCATACCGATCTCGCAAAATGTTTTTCGTCTTTTTTCTCGATAAAACAAAACTGCACATAAGGATGAACATTTTTACTTCGTTTACGCGTGTCTTCCAACGGAATTGGCTGAAAATCAACAGGTATGTTCCCTATTACCTCCTTCGAAAAAGGGTGTCGGGCTATTTTTACTTTCGCTTCCGTTTCAGAGTTATGGCCTCTTTAGTGGAAGGAAACACCCGCGTTCAGAACATCAAACTTTAGGAGGGTGTAGAAAAAAAACCAAACCACACCTGGAAAATCGCCGACACCCTTTTTGAAGGTGATGTGTGAGAAAACATTTCCGATGTTAATCGCGCCGCTCCGATGATTCATGCGCGGAAGCGAACCAGTTTAAGCGAAGCAGTGTTTCTGGGCATTTCTTTTTACATCACTGCGACAATAACTTTTTAGAAAATTTCAAACATATGATTGTATTCTATAACTATTAAGCTTTCAGAAAATGTATAGGTTGATGGGGTTTTCTTTCAAAGCGCCAGCGTAAGAGCGCGATTTCCAAACACTGTCAATCCACCTACCATGATACCTTAAGTGTTATATCGCTTTGCAGTCAGCATTTCTGATTGCATTCTTTACATAGCATGGGTTAAGCATGATTTGTAATCGAAGATTTTTGTTTACCTCGAAGGAAAAAAAAACAGGAAAAGTCCTTTCATTGACCTTTGAAACGAATATAAATTTACATATGTTCCGAGACGAGTTTGTAGTGAAAAAAGGGTTTTTGACAAGTGCTGGAGTTTTATTTTTTTCTGAGAAAACTCCTGAGACCAATGAGTTAATGACCATCGCTTCTGGCAAAGTAAACACAATGTTATTTATCACTGTCAGAACATTCCATGGCTGACATAATCCTTGCACGTTCTGACACATTCTTTGCTCCGAATGCAACTCAACACATATTAGTGTTTCAACAGCTTTTTGGTGAATAAACATTAGAAGTTACGTGATTCAAAGATAAACATCACAGGTTGCATGATTCAATGTCTGGCCGAGCAGAAGTTTGGTACTGGTCACCAACAAAACTCAAAAAAATAAATAAATCCTGTGCAAAACAAGAACCGTACTCAGCCCCCAGTTAGTTAGTGCTATACACAGCTTTGGCTTTATTTGTTAAATAAATTAATGTTAATTTTCTTGAATACAAAGAGTAATTTACATTCCTAGAGACACAGATGTGTTTACAATCACATTAGAGGGGCAGTTTACATACCTGGAGAGAAATAAGAAATCATAGACATGTAAACAGACTACAATGTATGTACACAGTGTGATGAAGTAAGCGTTTCCTTGTACAAGCTGAAATGATATACATTTAAGAGCAACTCTCCCTAAGATCCTCATGATTCAATTTTGATCCAGAAATAGATTTTTGCTCATAATTCTTCCATCAACTTCCCTTGGCAAGTAGGTAACAAATATGAAATAACATCCGAGAAATTGAACTTTTTCAAAATTTTCTATCAGAACTTTTGGCATCCTGGAATGTGCTCAAAACTTTACGGTGAACTCAAGAATTTTACAAGACTTGCAGTTGTCAGTTTCTTCAATTGAGAATACGGATCGTTCAAAACTTCTAACTTCGCTAGTTATAAACAATGACCTTGGTCTTAAGAGCAATTCTCCAGAAAGTGAAGCAAAGTTGGAAATGAAAAAATTTAACCCCCCTTCAATTTTTGTGTGTCGATCGCGTATGCCAGAAGTCTATGTTTTTGACCCAAAAAATTCGCTCTAAAGAAGTAAAAGTAAACGAGTCTGGTTCTCGGGTGCACATGAGCCAATTCAAATGAAATTTATACAGATTGTAGAGCCATTCTCCTAGTTTATAAAATTGGCCGTTAAAATATTTTGGGTTTTATAGACAAGAAGAAAATGCTCGTTTTACTATGCCCCTGTCAGCCATTTTGACAAGCGGGAAAAACAAGAAACAACCATATTCGTAATTTCTCTGAAAGTATTCTTTCCAAATGAACCAAATTAGCAGTAGAGCTTAAATAGATATTGAAGTTTCTAAAAATCATAGAATCTATTTGGGGAAAATTATATTCTAGCAATGGTTGGTGGAGACACTCGCGGAAAATTGCAAAAAATTCCAAAATTGGCAATTTTGAGGGCTCTAGTATTTGGTTCAAACAGGCTTTAGAGACAGAAAATCAGCTTCGAAAGTATCTTTTATCATCCCTGATTGTTACCTCCATTTAGTTAATAAGGTTTTCGCTGACGAATTTGATGAAATATGAATTGATACAAAAGCTACCTTCAAGGTTTTTGGGCATTTCTTCAGGATACTTTCGTCGCGTGGTTGCTCCAGTGTCTCTCCTTCGCTCGTTCCATTTTTCTTGAGCAAATTTAGCGCAGACTCTAATCTAACGGTTACTCCAATCAAATATCCAGTTTGCCGTGTTTCAGACCACAGATGATGATACAAGTAGCCCACCTACACTTGACAAAGAATAGTTGAAAAGTTCAAAACATGGTCGTAATACTTGCGATTTCTGCCGTCGAGCATCTAAATTCATCAATATTATCCAAACCAGGAAGTGAAGTAGATGTGTCGAGATCAATATACAAAGCAAATGTATGCTATTTAACGATCGAAAGTAACGTCAATGGTTAAAATCGAGTCAGATATTTTAACCTAATAAAACCCCTACATCTCGTACGCGATTGTTGCTTGGGGCAGTGCTTTTAAAAGCAACCTAAAAAAACTCCAAGTAAAACAAAACCACATTGCCAGAACTATTTTTTTTGCTACTTTATATGGAAAAGACACCGAAAGTGCTTTGCCACTGCTGAATCTCCTAGACATACTGACCATAGAAAACACTTTTAAATTCCAGGCACTTAAGTTCATACACAACTGGCACATAAAAAAACTACCATCCATTTTTACCAATTCTTTCACTTATGCCAAAGATATTCACTCCTATAACACGAGATATGCCTCTAAAGATAACATACACAAAGTACGAACAAGAACTAACATCGGAAAACAGACTATAGCTTCACTGGCCTCTGAACTTTGGCAAGAATTACCAACTGATCTCAAAAACCTTAGCTCAAACTGTTTTAGTAAACAAGTTAAACAGCATTTACTACGTAAGCAATCTTACCTTTAAAGATCATTTCAAAATAGGATTATCCTTCTTCCCTTTCTGTTTTATAGTCTTATAGCTGCCTGATTGTAGTAGCGCTATGCCTTTTTTTTTTTTTTTTTTTTTTTTTCCCTTTTTGCATGCATTTTTGCTCTTTTTTTCGCTTTTTTTTTTTTTTTTTTTTTTTCTATTTCATTCCATTTCGCCTTCGCTATACACTTGTGGTGAGTGTAAACACCAGTTTGAGTGTAAGCTACAAAAATTACAACATAGCAAGCCTAGGGCTGAACTCGAAAACCTTAGGGTTCATTTTGGCACTAGGCATTTCCTTCGTAAACTATATATAATCTCAAAATTACTTAACATCTTAACATAAAAAAAGAAAATATATAATAGATCTCTTGTAACGCATTACTTCCAAAGGAAATGCAAATAAAATAATTGTTATTTGTTATTGTTATCGGATAAGCCAAGAAATGATGACAAAACTGAACAAGTAAAGGCCGGAAGTCTGAGAAGGCACAAACTGCTGACACGGATGTAACACAATGTCATGGGAATGCAACACACCGGATGGCAAGTGTCATGATACTCTTGTAATGGGTTTGTTTTTTACGATGGCTAATGATGGAAGAAAAGCCAAACCAAAAAAAGACGGAAATCAAAAAGCATTAAAGAAAAATAGGCAGTCTTTGACTGCCTGTGCCTAGTGGATCTGAAAACTAGTATCATCTGCAATGACTACATGATACAACAACAAGAAGAAGAAGAAACTTTATTGTAAAATAAGTATGACTGTAACAATTCATAAATCATGTCTTTCTCATCGCGGAGGAAATTTTATTTGGTCGAATTTTGAATAATTTTCGGCTTATCAGATAAGCTTGTTTCTGTTTTCTTTTTTGTGTCTTTCGTAGCCCGGCGAGATCAATTGTTTTCCGTCTAAAATCACGTAAGAATAGTTCTGACAAGCATGTTTCCCATTTCAACTTTCAGCTTCTAGGTTATAAACACGATGAAGCTGGAATGTTTTAAGGTATAGATTTTACTTTGGGTTTGCCGATATTTGGAGCCACTTAACGGAGAAGTTTATATATCGCGAAGCGTTTTGGCGTGCATGGTGTCAATTGGATATTTTTGTTTTACTCATGGCAGCAACAACTATGATGGTCCGAAAAAGGTCAATTTCACCAACCTTCCAAACGAATATAACCTTAACATATTTTGCCCGAAACTGAGTTTTGTAGTTAAAAAAAGGTTTTTTGACCAGCGCTGTGATTTGACATTTTTTTTCCCCTGCGAAAATGCCGCGCGGTTGGTCAGTTGAGTTAAATCTTAACAGCATAGGAAACTTACCAACTGTCGTTTGAAGAAACGCACAAACGTGAGCACATGGAGCGATTGTAGCAAAAGGTTTGCATCTACGTCATGTCTTCTCGGGATAAGAAAATCAAACGAACATTGCCTCGACAGTTGTGGTCTTGAGTGTTGTTGGCCAAAAGACTACGAGAAAAAACCCGAGGTTAACGGACCCACACCGTGTGGCCACGATAACATGGTGCCTTGAGTTTTCTACGAGCCCTAGGCACAAAAACCCGTCCACTAGTCCTCCCACCGTGTACTCAGGCACAAAAAAGTGAAGGGGGAAACCTTCATGAAATAATATTACACGAACGGGCAATGTTTATGGACGCACACGTAATGCACGATAACATGGTGGCCTTAGAGCTCTACGAGCACTAGGCACAAAAATTAAACGTTGAGCAATCTCATACTCTGGGAAACTGGGAACAGAGGTTGAAATGTTTAGGTGCAAAACGTTGAACTTTATTTTTCGTTGAATGGGTACAAGTGCAATCTGCAGTTTCGGCACGCACAGAATGAATTTCCTTTTTTGTGCATACCTGTCTCGGCATACAGAGTTCGAACGTTCAAGAGTTCTTAGAAAAACTAACTTCCTTTTATCTCATTCAAGCCTATACACGTCATTTGTTGTTAACGAAAGCCTGAACATATTTTTAGCACCTGTCAGTACTCTTGAATTTACTGTAGCTAAACCAAGAGATGATAAATTTATCCTCCCTTATATAAGCTTCAATCGGCGACATAATTAGTTGATACATTGTCTTTCCATAGTACTTTTAGTGCACCACTCTCTTTATCGCGAAAAAATTGTGGAAAAGACTCCCACTCCCTCATTCAATGTTGCTTGTCTTGTTCAGCAAGATCACAGAAATTCCGGCACAACAATGTTTGGGGGGCAGGGGGGGGGGGGAGGGGGCTCAACGGACAAGCTAGGAGGGCAAAAGGAATCACAGTGACGAAATAGGGGATTAAAAGGTGCATGTGTCAACAATTTTGTCGCTAATTGTTGATTCAGTGTAGTAAAGCCAGTGGATTCGGCTACCCCTCATAACCAATTACAGCTATTGCGAGGTTTACCTTCAAAGTAAAACAAATGAGCACCTTCTCGCTTTGAAGTAGGCGATGAGCTTTCGGGCCAAACGAACCGCCTGTCGAACCTAAAAGCGTATGCCTCAAGTACGGGAAATCCAGGGCGTATCAGGAAACCGGGAAGAAGGAGCCCATAGATGTACGTGAACGCTTTATTCAGTTTAATAGAGGCAAGGCCATGTAGGTTGGATAAAAGCCTCCCATAATACTAGGGTTATTACTTGTGGTCTTTCTTGATTTTCCCCTACCGAGAAGGTGCTCCTTTGTTTAGTTTGAAGGTAAACCTCGCAATGGCCGTAGTTAGTTATGAGGGGTAGCCGTAATACATTGGCTTTACCACACTAAATCAAGTTTATATAAGGTAGGATACAATTTATCCAATCTGTATAAATTTCATTTGAATTGGCTCATGTGCACCCGAGAACCAGACTCGTTTACTTTTACTTCTTTAGAGCGAATTTTTTGGTCAAAACATAGACTTCTGGCATACGCGATCGACACACAAAAATTGAAGGGGGGTTAAATTTTTTCATTTCAACTTTGCTTCACTTTCCTGGAGAATTGCTCTTAAGACCAAGGTCATTGTTTATAACTAGCGAAGTTAGAAGTTTTGAACGATCCGTATTCTCAATTGAGAAACTGACAACTGCAAGTCTTGTAAAATTCTTGAGTTCCCGTAAAGTTTTGAGCACATTCCAGGATGCCAAAATTCTGATAGAAAATTTTGAAAAAGTTCAATTTCTCGGATGTTATTTCATATTTGTTACCTACTTGCCAAGGGAAGTTGATGGAAGAATTATGAGCAAAATCTATTTCTGGATCAAAATTGAATCATGAGGATCTTAGGAGAGTTGCTCTTAAATGTATATCATTTCAGCTTGTACAGGAAACGCTTACTTCATCACACTGTGTACATACATTGTAGTCTGTTTACATGTCTATGATTTCTTATTTCTCTCCCAGGTATGTAAACTGCCCCTCTAATGTGATTGTAAACACATCTGTGTCTCTAGGAATGTAAATTACTCTTTGTATTCAAAAAATTAACATTAATTTATTTAACAAATAAAGCCAAAGCTGTGTATAGCACTAACTAACTGGGGGCTGAGTACGGTTCTTGTTTTGCACAGGATTTATTTATTTTTTTGAGTTTTGTTGGTGACCAGTGACCAAACTTCTGCTCGGCCAGACATTGAATCATGCAACCTGTGATGTTTATCTTTGAATCACGTAACTTCTAATGTTTATTCACCAAACAGCTGTTGAAACACTAATATGTGTTGAGCGTTGCATTTCGGAGCAAAGAATGTGGTCAGAACGTGCAAGGATTATGTCAGCCATGGAATGTTCTGACAGTGATAAATAACATTGTTTTACTTTGCCAGAAGCGATGGTCATTAACTCATTGGTCTCAGGAGTTTTCTCAGAAAAAAATAAAACTCCAGCACTTGTCAAAAACCCTTTTTTCACTACAAACTCGTCTCGGAACATATGTAAATTTATATTCGTTTCAAAGGTCAATGAAAGGACTTTTCCTGTTTTTTTTTCCTTCGAGGTAAACAAAAATCTTCGATTACAAATCATGCTTAACCCATGCTATGTAAAGAATGCAATCAGAAATGCTGACTGCAAAGCGATATAACACTTAAGGTATCATGGTAGGTGGATTGACAGTGTTTGGAAATCGCGCTCTTACGCTGGCGCTTTGAAAGAAAACCCCATCAACCTATACATTTTCTGAAAGCTTAATAGTTATAGAATACAATCATATGTTTGAAATTTTCTAAAAAGTTATTGTCGCAGTGATGTAAAAAGAAATGCCCAGAAACACTGCTTCGCTTAAACTGGTTCGCTTCCGCGCATGAATCATCGGAGCGGCGCGATTAACATCGGAAATGTTTTCTCACACATCACCTTCAAAAAGGGTGTCGGCGATTTTCCAGGTGTGGTTTGGTTTTTTTTCTACACCCTCCTAAAGTTTGATGTTCTGAACGCGGGTGTTTCCTTCCACTAAAGAGGCCATAACTCTGAAACGGAAGCGAAAGTAAAAATAGCCCGACACCCTTTTTCGAAGGAGGTAATAGGGAACATACCTGTTGATTTTCAGCCAATTCCGTTGGAAGACACGCGTAAACGAAGTAAAAATGTTCATCCTTATGTGCAGTTTTGTTTTATCGAGAAAAAGACGAAAAACATTTTGCGAGATCGGTATGATTAGGTGTTAAAAATCCCCTGCGCTGACAGATGTCGGCATGGGTCAGTTTACCAAAACAATGGGTCATGACAACTTGAAATAAACAGACGTCTACGTTGCAGTGAAATCGTCCGAGAAGTGAAAAACTACTAATTAAGGTTTAAACAGGTTTGTATTTAAACTGCCGTGATTATTTCGTCGGCGGCATTGGTATTATGTTGTTCCAGTTTAGACTTCTTCGTTCTCCAGACATTTTGTGAAACCCTATATGCCTCGTGAAGCCAAAAAGAGAAAATTTCGAGGTCCATATCGTCTACATCTACATCTGTGCTTGACTCGATCTCTCGCTGTGGAAGTTTCGGAATCGCGTCCGTTCTCCAGCAATTTCGTGCAAGTAGCACTTGTTGTATTTTGACCTTCAGCTTCATTGGCCAGATTTGTGTCCTCGAGTTCCTTCAACCATTCTTCTTAGTTTAAAACAATGCGACCCACAGTCGCTCAGATCAGGAGCCAAAGATCTTGGTCGACGCTGAATTCCACCAGATTTTCGCCTCTTCGGCTTCTTCGGAGACGAAAATGGGCAAGACGTTTTCTTGCGAGTTTTCGTCCTGACATAAAGAAAATTTGACTAGAACGAAAGCTTAACTTGCGATGAAACAACCAGGTCGAGAACGGTTCGCGTGCGCAAATAAAATATCACACCGCAATTCGCATTACATGTGACAACTGGCGGTGAATTTTAATTAGAGCTGTCAACACACCGTAAGAGATTTCATGAGATTCAAAAACAGTTTTTCTCTTTATCATAAAAAGTAAAAAAGCTTTTTTCTCCATTCTTTCTGCAAATTATTTGTCTCAGTCTTCTCAATTTGAACAGTGAAAAAAAGATTTTTCGCATTTTTCTCAAAAATCCACCTACCATGATACCTTAACCCATTAATAGCTACCACACAGTGATAACACTGAAACAAGTAAATTTTAAAGCATGGTTTTAAGGTCTGAAAGATGTCTTGTTTTAATAATACTGTACTGTGAAACTGATCAAATGAGCTAAGCAAGCTGTATTTTTACATAAAAATCATAAAAACTGTGTTCTTTTCTAAGCTGTTGAATGTACTAATTTTTAACAATAATAGTCATCAATTCTTGATTGTTTGAGCTTTTTAAACTTCATTTTCTGAAGCAAGTCGGTTGCCTTGCTAATGGCCAGCATTAGATCTTCTTGTCCAATATGATATCTGGAATATTCCAGCAGCATTTCAGATAATCGTAATGCCTCGTTTTCTGATTTAAAGGCTGGTTCCTTTGTAGTTTGATCCTCCTCTTCATCTGAGTCTTCCACGTGAAATTGCTTAGATGGTGTTGCTTCAGTGGAAATGCTCTCATGATCTGCCGGGTCAAAGAGACCAGAGCATATTTAAATTTCATCTTCAGCCGCTAAAAACTCTTCTGCAGTTCAGGATACTTCCATTGCCGTAATGAGTTCCTGCAATCTTGAAACTTCTCCCTCAAAAGGATCATCCTCCTCATCAACTTCATCAGGGTACAACCCAGTTCTTTTGAAACATTTGACAATTGTTTCTCTGGGGACATGCCTGCCTCCCCCACTTGAAAGAGGTCAACAAGTTGACAGATTTCACAATGTCGTTCACACTGTGATCCATTCACTTTACTACAAACATGACACAACAACCTTTTCTTGTATCTGCACTTCCAACTAGTGATTATGCTGCTATCCAATGGCTGTGTCTTTGAGGTTGTGATTTTTGTTAAAAACACAGAGTTTATGTTGGAAGGTTTATCTTGTGAACTAGCTGGACGCCATGGAGCATTGTCCATGAAAAGCATAATCTTCTGCTGCTTCAACTGCAAACATCAGTTTAGGGGCGTCAAGATGTCTGTCATGAGGTCTGAATTCATCCAGGCTTTCTTGTTTGCAAAATAATGACATTTGTAAGGACAGCTAGCATCTTTTAGGATTTAATAAAACATCAAGGCCTTTCTGACTGGCCAATTATGATAGGATCTTCTTTCCCACCTGCCGCATGGACAAAAAAGCCCACATGTTCTGCTGCTTCGCCACTACACCTGCTTCCCTTTTTACTTGCCTATCTTATGGGCTCATCTAGTTTTTCAAGTTTTCAAGTTTTATTTATTTACAGCAAACAGTTGAAGTTGTTACTAGGCTGGCTTGCAAATATAGCGAGAAGCTAATAGTGGCAAGCCAGACTGTACACTGAATTATTTAGACAAATAATGATAATTACATACAACCACAACATGTAAACATTACTCTTTGTGCTTTCAATTATTAGAAGGTAGAAGAAGTGAGGAGAAAATGAGATAAATAGCAGTCTAGATAAAAGAACAATATGTAAAGAGGAAAACTACACATACTTAACTTCAGTTGGAAATTTAATTTCCATCTTGTAAATTAAGGTATCTGTATCAGCATAAGAGTAGTTAATTGTGGTGTATCCAAAGGGTCGGTTTTAGCGCCGCTCCTCCTTTTGTTATATGTCAATGATTTGCAACATTGCTCCTGAAAACTTAAAGTTTTCCTTTTTGCAGATGATACTAATGGCCTTTATCCTGACAAAAATCTCAAGAGATTGGAATTAATTGTAAATGCTAAATTGAGTAACTTATTTAATTGGTTATCCTCAAACTTACACTTAATATAAAGAAAACAAACTTTGTTATTTTTTGCCCTCACCAAAAAAGCTTAATTACCTGCCCTAGATTAAAATGTTATTCTTGAACCAGGGGCGGGGGAGAACACTCTACGACGCCTGGCACATTTTTTGTGTATGGATCATCC
The DNA here is from genome assembly GCA_019787425.1 of Platygyra sinensis. Classification (NCBI taxonomy): domain Eukaryota; kingdom Metazoa; phylum Cnidaria; class Anthozoa; order Scleractinia; family Merulinidae; genus Platygyra; species Platygyra sinensis. The sequence goes on along the minus strand of JAHPZR010019358.1, from coordinate 1,257 downwards.
AACAAAAAGTGACGTCACATCCGGTAAAAAGACGCGCCGAGCGGCAAAATCAAATTTGACTACGACATTATTGTAAACCCTGTAATTACAATAGGAATATTTCGTAATCGGCCGGATATTTCTAACGTTAAAATTGGCCATGACAGCAAAATTTTGTCTTTTTCCTCGCCATATCGTTTGTTTGAAGAATAGAACAACTATTTATTCAAAACCACGCTGTTTTGAAGGCGAGTGTTTTCACGAAATGTCGTCATTTCTTCGTCGCTGAATTGCGCAGGAGTCTTCGTTTGCGTGGAAATAATGAATTCTAGGTATGTTACACTTAATTCAAATAGCCTATTCTCTTGGGTAAGCATTACACTATTAGAAAAGCGCAATGACAGTTTTCTAGACGTGGGAGAACCTATTTAACAGAAGCCCATTTTTTCAAATTTACCTTTGACGAAGATACTCGAGTACTCGAGAGGTGTCTGATCGTATCACTACAAGAAGAGACCCACACACATAACGCACTTTGCGCAGCTTTCTTGCTGATCGACACTAACACGAATTCATGTTCTCACTTCTAATTCAGACTGGTGTTATAGATTCTGTTACAATTGGATTTGAACCCTTAACAGAGATTTCCTAACTTTTCCCTTGGCAATCTATTAGTTCCTGCTTAATTAAGGCTTCGATTCGCTTTACGAGGGGACACGTGAACCCCTTAAAAATAAACAAGAGGATGTTTTTATGGGTGATTCAGTAATTTGATAGGAAATTCAGAGAACTTAAAACGGTAGATCAATTTAAAAGAGTGATCAGGAAGGTAGACCTTGCCAAACATATCTTACCTAATAACTATATTTACTACAGTTAAGGACGGTGCCTACTATTGTTATTGTGCATACGGTCTGCGCATCTCGAGATACTCGGATTCCTATGGGTGGTGCTTATAGTACAGGGATATTTTTGCCTGGTTCAAAACTATGCGGAGAAAGTAGAACTTAGCAAATGCTCTTGGTATCCAAAAAGAAAATTGGGGGTAACCACGCATTTTTCAGAGATAATGAAGCTTCAATTGGGAAAAAAAATGCCATACATTGCTTTGTATTTTAAAGTTTTTTACAAATATTGCTGATTAATTATCTTCGAAAAATGCGTGGTAACCCCCAATTTTCTTTTTGGATTTGTGTAGCACTCGTTGTGATTTGCTTTTCCCGCATATTCAGTGAACCGCGCAAAAATACCTTTGAATTAGTAGGCACTGTCCTTTAG
>JAHPZR010019355.1:67500-70977 GCA_019787425.1 Platygyra sinensis | reverse complement strand
TGGAGTGCCACAGAAACTAACTCAGAAATCATTTGCACAAATGTAAGGCTTAGGGTAAGAATTTAATATACGACAAGTCAACATCAAAATTGCATGGCTAATTGAGTTAAAATGGTAGCTCAAGGCACACCAAAGAAAGGCTGACAGCATGGACAAATCTTGCCATGTAAATAACTTTTCTTTATACATTCCGAAACAAAATTTTATTAGGATCAGTGGAGCGATTAGCTTTTTGACCCTTCATCCCTCCCTGCATTGTATTGTGTAATTCCAGAACATATCCATACCTCCCCCATGGAAGGGATTTTTTTCTAAGACCCCCACCCCTCTGGAAATTCCAATATTAAGCTTCATACGTTTCTTTAAATTTCCCCACCCCCAAGGAAATTCCAATCTCTTCTGTGGGGGGAGTATGGATAATTTCTGGAACTGCCCATTTACATGTATTAACACTTCCAAGTAACTGATTTCTACTGTAGACGCAAGTACATTAAGAGCACTGTGTGATCTACACTTGTCCAGTTCTCCAATTGTTACTAAATAATACTCACCGGAAGATATTATGTAAAATTAGTTTACTGAGTGTTTAAACTTACTGTTCGTTATTAGCAATGTCATCATACATCATAACCACAATGTTCTCATCAGGAATTCCATTTTTATGAAGAATCTGATATGCATGGCATGTATCCGCCTGAGGAAGAGAAATGGTAAAAATTTGTCTCATGTGTACAATGTACATGGATTCTGCCCATTACTATAAATAATATTAATTATTATATGGCAAGGTAAATCTGAGTGTTCTGATTGGTTCGAAGATATTTCAAAAGTGCATTATGACATGTTTTCAGTTTCCTAAAATGTAATATTTTTTAATAATAATAATAATAATAATAATAATAATAATAATAATAATAATTTTAGATTGTTTCTATTTTATTCACTGATTAGCTCATGGGCTACGCTGCGGCGCCTCGTATTGCTTTTATTGTATATGGCATACAGACGTTTTTTACTGCTATATAATAATAACAATAACAATAATAATGAAAACTTAATCAAAACTTCACAATAATTACCGTAGTTTGTCTTTGAATTGCATAGCAGAAACCCTTTTTGCGAGCGAAACGTTTGTGAAGAAGGCAGCGTATGAAACAAAACTAGAACCGTAAGCGATCTGCCAAAGAGAAAGTCAAAGAAATGAAAGATACAAGGTAGCTGAAAAAGTTGGCCTCTGAAATGAGTCGCTTTATGTGGAGATTGACTTTTTATCAGCTTGTTATGGATGCAGATTATTTTCGCCACAGAAATTCTAGGCATTCGCGTTGCTAAAACATAATCCATGCAGAGATCTATCCTGACAAGTTTCAAGTGTGGTTCAGGAATATACCAGACAGGCAAATTTTATGCAAAGCAAACCGTCAGCAGAACCATTCGGCAAGTGGGATTGTCAGTAATAAAAAGGTAATGAAAGCCGCAGTTAGATTTTTGTAGTTCATTCTGTAATAAAGGTTTATTATTTATATTTAGTTCGTTCTCATGCTGTTGTGGTTGAACACTGTTTGTAAATTTGCAGTTTCAAAACATTGACCGTAAGCGAGACAAACGAAGAGGCGCTTCAAATGATTTTATAAGTCTTACTTCTCAGTCTCTGTTTATTGACGAGTCAAGTAAAGATGAAAGAGCAACTCGGATACTCCGAGAATTGACACTGAAATAATGGTTCTGGAAACTCCGCTCGCTGTTATTGTCATGGATACATTTGATTGACGTCCACCAAAATGTAGTCTTCAAAATGGGAAAAAATCATTGGAGGGCACGTGTGACTGATAACCGCTGTAAATGTGGCTGTTCACGCGCAAGTCTGTAGACTGTTTTGCGCGATGAATATCCCATTGTTCAGCTCCGTTCAACTTGGTTACCCCGTTATAACCAATATTTTGGTTGTTAACCAGACATTTTGTTATAACGGGGACTTCGCTATAACGAAGACCTGGCTATAACAAACATTTTTTCGGTACCGTGACACTTCGTTATAACGGGGTTCCACTGTATTAAATCCCAAGGCTGTATTTGATTGCATTTGTGGATTTAGTTCCAATGGCCCTTTTCATGGTTAACCCTGCTAATTTGCATTACAATGAAATCTAGCTTGTATGTGAGGCAATTTCGGGCTAATTTGTAGTTTTAGCCTGAGATTGCCTCGCATCCACATTGGATTACACTGTAATGCAAATGAGAAAAACTAACTGTGAAAAGGGCTATTGCGACAAAAAATGTCAGTAGTATAACGTCGAATATTATTTGGAATCAGTGGAAAAGTACTCTGAAGGAAAGATCCATAAGAGTGAACCTGAACCAGGGAATGGAAATGTAAATACTGTGTACTTTGTTAATCAGGCCAAGGGAAATGCTTGAATTAGTCGCACGGAGTTTGTTTACGTGATGAACGAGCACGCGATTGCAAATGTTTATTCATGCAGTTATATTTGAGCTTCCTGCTGCTTAGAATAATGTTCGTAAAAAAAATATTCTTTTACAAATTAGCTTTTGCGCTTAAACATTACAAGTCAATGTGACAATATTTAGCAAGAAATTTGAAAGCTGATGAAAATCTTTTAGTCCTATTAAACTTGTGAGTCTACGGAAACTGGCGCCGTCACGCAACACAGTCTTCAATCAGACTAGAATGGACTTTGTCACTGAAATATCTTTCTGTAAAACCCCGGTTGTTGATGAAAAAAGGTTGGTTTTTAGAGGTTGAGAGTCAGCTAGGGAAATCATTTAAGGTATCTGTATAAACATTTATATGGCGTCAACCGCGCCCACTCTCATAATCTTTGATTAATACTAGTAATAATAATAAAAATGACAAATGGTACAATCACATCCCTGCAGAGAGCGTACTTGAAAATGAAAACTACAAACTCCTTTGGGATTTCAGTATACGAACAGACCACAACATTGAGGCCAGGAGACCAGATTTAGTGCTTGTCGACAAAAGCAAGAAAAGCTGCCATATAATAGATGTGGCAATTCCAGAAAACAGTGGAGTAAGAGAAAAGGAGTTCAAGAAGGTTTAAAAGTATCAAAATCTGGCTAAAGAATTGAGAAGAATGTGGGAAGTAAAAATCAATGTTGTGCCAATTGTATTGGGGACTTTAGGAAAAGTGCTGTTGCGCTTGAAGGGCAACTTAAAGGGCAACTTAAACGGCATAGGAGTAGACACATCACGCGCTTTTGAGAACTTCTTTTGAGCGAAAATAAAGTCTGTAGTGCTTTTCCTAAGTTTTGAAAACTGTAGAAAACATTGCTAAGGAAGCCTTTAAAGCGCGCGTAATTGATGTGAAAATCACATGGGTATCCGATTACAAAAAGTTCAAATCGGACACCTGTAATTGGACACCCACGTGATTGCAATATTGTCTTTGAAAAGCCCCCTTGGGGAAAGTCAATAAAGTATGTATGTATGTATTT
>JAHPZR010019355.1:37500-62500 GCA_019787425.1 Platygyra sinensis | reverse complement strand
TTGGCCAAAGGTGACCACTGATATGGGTTAAATTTTACTTTCAATTGTCTGATAGCTAGCATATTTGTGATATGAATTTCCGAAGGCTTGTATAGGAGATCAGTAGTCGAAGATGGTTTTGTGAAGTAAATATCAGCCTAGAAACCTGGAAAAAAGATACATTAGCAGTAATTTTAATAGCTATATATTACATGTACATGTAGCAAGTTAATGTTAATTTGCAGTACATGTATGTTTGAAACTGAAATGTTTTGTTTACCCACAGACAGGGTCTGGTAAGACATTTACGATCACAGGAGGTGCTGAGCGATATGTTGACAGAGGATTAATTCCAAGATCACTCTCATACATCTTTGAGTACTTTGAGAAGGTTAGCATGTCTATTGTATTTGAAATAATTGTTTAATAGCTTACTTTACATGTAGGTGTAACAACTCATAGATGGCAATTAAAACACAAGTATTAATTCAGCTGGTTTCAATTTTGTAAAGTATTGTAACTAGTAAAATCCCTAGTGCTTGTTCAGAAGGCTGAGTTCCACTACAAGACTGTTAAAAGTAGATTTTATTAATGTATGTTCTCATGTATTTGTAAGTTTTTGTCATGTTTTTGATGTAGATGTTGTGGTTTGAATTTTTTTTTGGTTTAATTATTTTTAAATCAGTTTAAATTTTTCAAACTGGGTTGAAATTTTTCAAACCACATTCCTCTGTCCTATTCTCTCCTATTCTCCTCTGCCAGCTACTCTACCCCTTCCCCCAAATATACTAATTACCAGCAGGTTCCACTTTTTTTTCTTTTTATCCCGTACTCACCAGGATTTGAACCGCCAACCTCTGGATCTGCTTCCCACTGTCATTACCACTTGGCCATGAAAGCACTGGATGCAAGAACTCTCATACTTGTTTTAATTATCCGTTCATCACCCCAAGCCCCTCTCATATAAATTTTAATTTATTCATAAATACATATAAATTTGAATTTATTCATACATGAACTTTGTCTTAATTACTAAGAAGGCGCAATTCCAAATAAGTAGTTAGGTAGGCCTAATCACTTACCTGAGAGCTCAACCCAAACTACTAAGTCATATGCAAAGTTCCCAGCCTAACATCAAAGCTAACCATTCTAATTAAGTGCTTAGGCCTAATCACTAACTTGAGTGCTTAACCCAATTTACTAAGACACATGCTCACATTCTGCTCGAAATTGAAAATTAAACTGGTTTAAAAATTTCAACCCAGTTTGAAAAATATGAACCAGTTTAAAAAATTTAAACTGGTTTAACAAGAATTAAACCAAAAATAAATTCAAACCACAACATAGACATCTTACACATGTAAATGTATATACCTGAACCTCTGATCTTTTAGCATCCAGGGACAGTGTTCACTGCTCATATTTCTTACCTTGAGATCTACAATGAAAATGGTTATGATCTTCTGGATCCCAAGCATGAAGCATGCAAGCTGGAAGATTTACCGTAAGTGACCAAGGTGCTCTTTTGATACTAAGTTGATAATAATAACGAATTGGTTAATAATCACAGCTGTCAGGGCCATAACCCATATGCTTGATTTTCCCTTGATGTTACGGGTGAATTTGCCTGTTGTTGAATTCACTTACAAAGTAACAAATTTGCTTTTTACGATAACAGCACAAATTCTTGCGCATTCATTAGCTCATTTTTATCATCAATAAGCGGACAGACACATGAATTTATAATTTATGCGATGTTAAATAGTCATGGACAACAAGGCTACAGGTGACTAAAAACTTAGTGACAGCCCCGATACTAGTCAAGGGTTGTGAAGTATTGTATTCTGGCACACCAAGTGCTGGAATCACTCACATATTGAAATCCTCCTGCACTGTCAGCTCCAGACTTGACAAGCAACAACTCTCAAGACAAACATTTATAATACATTTTTTTAAAATCTACTGACAGTGTGTTAGTACCGGAAGTAAGGCTTTACTTGTAACATAGAAAGCCAGACGTTCTTTGACTAGAAAGTTGGTAGCAATACTGGAAAGCCAGTCAACCCAATAAGGTTGTGAACTTGTTTCATGCTGCTGACAAAGCTGGAAATCAGCCTGTGTTTTAAGTGCAATTGAGAATTCCTTTCTGTCAGATCAAACTGTTTTTTTTCTCAATGTAGAAAAGTGAACCTGTTTGAAGACAGTGATAATAATGTCCATCTAAAGAATCTTTCTCTGCATCAAGCCAGTAATGAAGAGGAAGGTGAGAAGCATTTTTATCAAAAAAAAAAATTGATTAGTATTAACCAACTTAAATGAGAAAACATTAGAAGACATCACCAACTAGATCTAAGAATTTATTCAGCTTCAATTCCAAACAGCATATGTGGGAATCTACATAAGTATTTGCAACTGTGGTCTAACAACGTCAAGCAAACAACATTGAAAACAGAAAATAACAAAATGTATCAAAATCTACCAATCATACCCCAGAGATGAGATCTTTAGAACTTGTTAAAGTAAACATCCATGTCTTTTAGAAAGGTCCTTGAAGATGATTGATGGCAGAAAAAACATTAAACTGTTGATTGAGCCGAGTTGCTGTGTTATTATTTAATTTTTTTCCTTTGTTTCAGATTATCATTTGTTTGATGAATGTGAGCCAATAGAAAATAGTTTTGATAAAAACAGTCTGAAATCTCCATATTTTTTGTTTCAGCTCTCAATCTTTTATTTCTTGGAGACACAAACAGGATGATTGCTGAGGTGAGACTTGTACAAATCTGCAGCACTTATAATTATTGCAAGGTTATTTAATACAGGTAGTTAGATAGAAAACTGCTAATCAAAAATAATCTCATATTAATGTTTTCACCCATAGACACCCATGAATCAGGCATCCACCAGATCACACTGCATTTTCACTATCCATATCTCGTCACGTGATCCTGGATCTGCTACCATCAGACGAGCCAAGCTTCATTTAGTTGACCTTGCAGGGTGAGGAAAGCCGTAATAGCTTTTGATTGGGTTTGTTGCGAGTATAGCTCACAAGAGAGATGTTTAATATTTCATTGGATTGATCACGTTTTTCTCTTTGACTGAAGATCTGAAAGAGTTGGAAAGACTAATGTGGGTGGCACTTTACTCACTGAAGCCAAGTATATTAACTTGTCTCTTCACTACCTGGAACAGGTAAAGACTGCTGTATGTAACTTGCTTTGCTTTGATAAACTGCATTTTAATATGCAACTTAACCAGAGGTTTTCCTTAACAGGCAATCCTTTTGAACTAGTCTTCTCTATAAGAAAAGCCCTCCTAGATCGTCAAACCAGACAGTACAAATCATCCACAGAACTCTCCAAATTGACAGTGCCTCACTCTTAATGAAACCGTTGTTTAATTAAAGAGAATTACATTGTTGTAGATCAAATGGGTTTTAATTTTACTGTATTTCCAAGGTGATAGTGGCATTATCAGACAAATCAAGAAGTCACATTCCATACAGGAACTCTATGATGACCTCAGTTTTAAGAGACAGGTAAATGTCATTCAATACCTGATGTCAGTGCTTTTCTGCAGGCTAGCAAGAGAATAATATTTTAGTTAGGGAGCGTCAAGTGCAACATTTCTAACAGGGATTAGGTCCTTAAGTCTGTTTGCGACCAAAAAATATTGAACATTATGTGAAGGCAGTTAGCATTTGATGTCATCAAAGGGTCAACAAAGTTTCAGAGGCTGAAAAACCCTGTTTTTTTTAACATGGCCTTGAAAATTCTGCTTTCCTTCAGTTAGTGGGATATTGCTAACTAAAGTCAATTAGTAAACAGAATCAGAATGCTTGCTTTAGTTAGAGCAAGTCAAGTTTGGATAATTTTGTTTTACAAATTGACCATGGTTTACATCATTCAGTTGACAGCAGGTAGAGTATTTTTATACAACCTGAGGCAAAATTATTTGTGGCAGAAAGGTTTCTTCTTTCTTTTCCAACTTCCATCATTCAATCTGCCTGGAATAACTAATTTGTCTTCTTCATTTCAGTCTTGGAGGAAATTGCATGACTACAATGATAGCAACATGTTCCCTTGAAAAGAAAAAACTTAGATGTAAGTTGTATTCATTTTTGAATGCAGGTGTAAAATTCCACAAATTGGAACTTGTAGTAAAGTCTTTTGCTTTGCATTGTGACTTCTGAACTGCCAAAGACTTTTGCCATAAAGAGCTAGAATTTTCAACATTTTTCACTCTCCTTTTGCTTCAAGGCCCTTGTGTGTTTGTTTGATGTAGTAGTCAAAATCATTTTGTTTCATGGGAGTGATGTGTACAGCCACTCTTTTCATGAAAACTTGCTCAAGTAAAGGAGGAGGCTTTTAAATACAGATTATGTTTATGGTGCAAAGTGTCAGATTTACTTCATGGCTTTTGCAATTTAAAACTGCACTTGTTTCGTACTTGATTCAATTGCAAGATCATCATGCTTCTAACAATTAAAAGTGATTGTGTTCGTAGAACCCAGTCCTAATGCAGACTTGAGCCAAGTTTCATACAGTTCACCTTGGTAGGATTTTGCAACGCCGATTTGGCCACCCCGCAGCAGGGGCAAAAATGAATGACATCATGATCATGGCCAAACCATGTGCTGTACATTTCACATCCATCTGCTACGTCATGCTTGTTTTTTGTTTTGGTGGCTTCTTTAGTTGGTTTTGACGTTTTGGAGTTTTCTTTGAACTTTCTTTTCACTCTGATTATATTTGACAAAAAGGGGAATGCAGTCCCGATGCAGACTAGAGTGATATTTTTTTGGCCAGGCGAAAACACAAATTACATCATTGCAAACAATTTTTTAGAGATGATTTGCTTTTTAGATCGTTTGCAATTGCTTGTTTGTTTTGATTCTGGTCCCTGAGTGGCCTCTTTTGTCAGGATTCGACCTGACATGCTTTTGTTGCATAACTGGGACAACAATTATTTATTCTGTTCATGAACACGAATGTGAATTGCCTTGGCTTGGGAGTTTAACCATGGGAACAGCTATATTTCATTGGCTATATTTTGATAACATTAATTAATTAGTTCCATTGGCCACAAATAGTTTGAACAGTATCCAGCAAAGCTCAAAATTGAATCGATGGAAATGTGCTCTGGATGGCCATAATCTTTGATTACTACTAGTTTTCAGCGATATAATTGTACTGTACATGATTGGGTTTACTGACCTTACTTAGTTGAAATTACAGCACTAGATGATTTGTATGTTTGTGTTAATTTTCCAACAGCCAACATTTGATCTTTTGTTTGATGTTTTTCAAACGAGGTACATGTATCTGCAAGGCAGACATGAGGCACAACATAATTACAATGTAGCTTTATTTGTCTGCAAGAACAAAAGCAAAAGGAACTATTAAACTGGTTTTTATCTGCCATATTAATTGTTTTATCTTTTGCAGGAATCAATTTCGACATGTAGATTTGCTCAAAGAGTAGCCATGATAAAGAATGATGTACTTCTCAATGAAGAAATTGATCCTAAACTGGTCAGTTGAGATTGCGTCTCTAATCAATCACACACATCTGTTGAAGACTTGAAGACTTGAAGACTTGAAGACTTCTGTGTTATTTTGCACAGCTCGTGTCTGTTGAGTTCAAGAAAAATGAATAACTTAGTAGGTCTTGGTGGATTGATGCAACCTTGAGTAAGAAAAATGTCTTGGATTTAACAGCCGAATACCCTGGAGAAATTCTGTGGAGGGGCTAGAATTGCAGTGAGAGAAATCTTCCAGGTTTTTGTATCGTTTGAATTGCCGGAATACTCCCCTGAAAAATGAAAAAACTAAGTAACCAAGTACTACTAAAAGAAATATGAAAACCATTAAATTATCATTTATGAACATGGAAATTTGAATCGGGTGATGTTCTAGAAATTAGTAGTGTTGCCAGATTTATGTTAGAGTGTTGCTTCAGTAAGGTGAATGCTAAAATCAAATGCTCTCTCTGTTGGTTGAAATTAATATTGTTGCTTAGCTATTATGTTTGTGAACTTCATTTTGTTGTCATTCATCAGCTCATTGCACAGCTCAAGGCAGAAGTACAAAAACTCAAAGATGAACTGGCAATGGCCTCAGGCCAGGAGTACACCGGCGAACTGACAGAGGATGAGATGGACAGGTATTAAGATTTAACTGACACAAAGCTTTAAGCGGGAGAGAAAGAGTTTGTCTATGCAGTTTTATGTCCAACAACTCCAACACTCCCAAACTCCATTTCGTGTTTCAGTTGCGTCAAAGTGTTCAGTAATTGTAGAGTGAATAAAAGTGACATGTTTCGGATAATGTTTCCAAAATCAGTTGCATCAACTGCAGTTTTGTATTCTATGGTCAAACTGAATGATCACTGAAAACTCGGATGACATGACTCGAAGATCGTCTGCCACGTCCACGAAAACAATCACGAAATGGATTTTGAAAGTGTCAAAATGTCAAAAAAAGTCAAATGTTTGTTTATAGTGGTCATGCACTTAGCTACACCTAGCTAGTTCACAGGCATGCCACTCAAACTGAAGGAAACAAATATTTCAAATGAACATGACAGGCAGAGTTGTTGGACATGAGGCTAACTTTCACGAGTGACTCTTCTTGGAAGCCTGCGTGTCAATAAAGGATCCGCAATGTGGAAATGATCCCATCATCATCTCAGAGGGCTACAAGTCTTTGGCACGCGCAAAAAACTCGCGCTACGTTTTCTTGAAACTCCACGCCTTTTCCTCAGCGCGCTTTCGACGTGCTGGCTTGTGAATCACGCAAACTTACGTTAATATTTCAACAGATGAAGGCTTAAGCACCAGCTGAAGACCACAGATAAATAATTTTTCACTCAACCCACAATCGGACTCCGAGACTTCTGCTCTGGTTTTCGAAACATCAGTCACCAAAAACAGTTATAACATAACTAAAGCAAAGCGCGCGCTCTGATTGGCTAATTCGGCATCTACTATTTGCCCATGGGTGTATGCTGCTGACGTAATCAATAGTTAAAGCAAAGCGCGCGCTTTGTGATCTAGCTTAATTTGTTGCGGGCCTCGTGAGTCCACACTCTCTAGTAAATGGTGCACGCGGGAGGTTTGCTAAGCACTCAAGAAGCTAGAGTCGCACTCGGCTATCGCCTCGTGCGACTCTTAAGCTTCTTTCGTGCTTAGCAACCTCCCGCGTGCATCATAACTCAATAGTACACGCTATGGCGTTTACCATTTGTTAATTGTTTCAGAACTATCCCTCCCCAGACGATCACACGAGACAAACCATGGTACAGTTCTGACCTCCTCCCTCTCACGCAACGCTAAGCTGTAGCGTCACACCCTCTATCGCGCAACACCAAGCTCTCCCGTAACGTTGAGTGGCAGGGAGAGCGCCAGAACTGGACTAAACAAAGCACTCATACTCCTGGACTCAAACCATTTACTATATTTGTGTTCTATATAGACTCCGCAGGATGGTGAAAAGTTACATTGAAGACGGTGATCCTGACTCAGCTCTTAGTGTTGGCGCAGATATGCGGAAGATCAACTACTGCTTTCAGCTGCTCAAGGTAAAGAGTCCTTGTTGTGTATGATTTAAAGGGAAGGAAATGAAACCTTCTGTTTTCGACCTTGACGTTAATTGTTAGTTCCAGGAAGGCGAGGTATATCCTGATGGACTGCACTATGTACAACGAATAGTCCTGACTGATCCTTCAAACAGCTGTAAATAATTATATCTATGTTTAAGTTCTAGTTTTATCAATTGTTATTTATTTCATCATTATTATACCACAATTATTTATACTTCAGTTGCACAGATTTATTCATTTTCATTCCTGCACTTTACACTGTCCTTACAAGATTTTGCAAATAAATTATGCAGATGTAGACCTACGGTGAATTTCCTGTAGAAGTGAAAACTTGCTAGATCAGTTAGTTGATGATTTTCTTTCTTGTCATTACCTTCTGCTAGTCATTGTGTTGATATTGTAGGGAGAGATTGAAGTGTAATAAGCAAAAAGGCTTTATCGAGTAAATCGTTATTTTATTTGTACATATTGCAGAGTCATGGTGTTGGAAAAGAGTAAAAAGAATCCCTCTCCTCCTCCCCAGAGGTAAACTTTGTTCAGCGTGTTGCTAGATTTCTAGTCACGTGCAAATCACAGTACACAATATTAAGGCTAATTAACAGGTTCTCGCTTGCTTTAGTACAGAAATGTTATCATAATCTATCTACTGAAGAGGGATTGATGGAGAATGAAAAAGCTACATTCCATTTTCTTCTTATCCTATCACGACGTCAAACAAACCAAGGGTTCGTTCAATTTTGCCACGCTTGCGATTGTTAAGCCTGCTTTACCTTTCTCCCCTACTGGTCTCTGATTGATTCATTTCACTTTTTGCCTTCGTAGTGATTGGATCTGTAAATCTGTAAAGTTATAATAGTTTCCGAGTTGCTTTTCGCTTCTGTTTCAAAACGAGTCTTCATGTGAAACCACTGATATGGAAATGAAAGGTTTTGCAAGTTGCACCAGGACTCGTTTTGTCGGAAAACAGAGGCACGCGGTAACTCGGTATTGGCCAATCATAGAGCCGGTAAAAAGCGCGGCAAAAATCTGCCGTTGATAGGCGCGGGAAAAGCTTGGCGTGCTTAATATAATATGTGGTCGGATTTATGTTCGTTAGGGAAAGAAAATGTTTTAATTATTTTTATTTATAAGTAGGACCCCAGCAATCGATGGCGTCCTTGACAGCAGCTATTTGGGAAACCACACTGAAGTGAACAAGCTGAAAGAACTGATCAGACAGCGAGATAACGAGATAAATATCCTTTATCATCGGTTTGAAAAGAGGTATTGGTTTAACAGATGGCTGTGTTGTGGCTGCATGAACTGGTTAACTCGAGGATCATATGTCTTATTAGGCTCTTAAACACCTACTTACTAAATGAAGTGCATTACATTCTGAGATATCTCTGGGATGTTTCTGAGACAAAAATAGATATCAGTGACAAAAGGTTCCACTGTCTTCAAAACCAGTAACAAATTTATTGAAGAAATAAAAAATAAAAAAAAAAATAAAATAAAATAACAGTAAAATTCTTGTTTGGCCAAACCTTGTTCTCAATCAAAGGCGAAGCACCATACTCCATCAGCAGCTTCACTACTTGCCTGGTATCCAGCTCCGGCAGCGGGGGGGGGGGGATGTGGAGAGCGGTGTTTACCAAGCTGAGAGGACAGAAACATATGACATAACCAAGGAATCAACCAAAAGCTTCTGTCAGCATATTCACAAAAACTCACATTAATGGGTGGCTGTCAATGAACTAAGGTCCCCAAAGACATACGAGCGCTTTCCATGCGATGAATTATTTCGGTTTGATTTCCAGAAATTTCCAGAGGCGAATGAACAGCAATTTCCGGAATTCAGGGAGATAGCAACCTTCTAAGGCACCACAGAAATTTTCGGAAATTACCGTTTTCTATGACTTGCCTCACTGAATTTCCAGAAGCTTTCGGTTTCAATGACTCGCTATACTGAAATTCAACAATATCCGGAGTTTCTGAAACGTTCCCAGGAAATTACCATATTATTTGTCCCCGTTTCGAAATTTTGGTTGAGTGGAAAGCGCCCATGTTTTCATTGATGAAAAATTAAGCATTAACGCTCTCTTACATTATCCTGGGCGTCAATCTCAGCTCCTTGACCAATCAGAATCGTGAGTAGGTCTCTGTGTCCATTAGCAGCAGCCAGGTGAAGAGAGGTACGACCTTCATTATCAACCTGGTGCAGCAAGGCTGTGGCTTTGCTTATCAACGTGCTGGCCACTTCCACGTGTCCCTTCCAGGGATGCTATATGAAGTGCTGTTCGACCCTACAGATCGAGTATAGATAAGGACTATCAGCGCTAAAGGACATCCAATTTACACTCACCTAGTTATTTTTTCTCGACAAAATGCTATTTAGAGCTGTCATACAAAAGTGCTGCCATGCTATATCAAAGAACTTTAAGTCGAGCTATTTTAGGAGATTCTGCCACTTTTTAAAGCTCGTTTAGAATTTCATCGCGTTTATACTAATCATAAACTCGAGGGTATTTGTGTGTCTGATCACAATCAGCATAGACTTCTATGTTTCAACCTTGGTTTAGTCTCAATTGGAAAGAACATCTCAACACCTCAGAGCAGTGTTTAATACTTTTCCAAATACCTCACAGTTTCGTTAAAATACTCCACTGTTCGCAGTATTTTCCTGAACTCTGTTCTCGGTATTTCGAAATGTGGTTTAACATGATCTCTCGTGTTTGATACACTATTTAAAACCGGTCATAAACCCACAATGGAATCACGGACAACAGTTTAAAGCCCGCGCAATTGTTAAAGATACAACAAAAAACAACATAAATAACAATTTTAAAGATTCTTGTCCACAGCTGCTTTAAAAATACAACGTTGAACTCACCGCCTTTAACGTGACAGCGTCCACGCGTACTCCGGGATGATTGGTGATAGCTCGCACCAGAGTGTTGTCACCATTTTTGAGCCGCAAGGTGAAAGAGGGTGAATCCAAACTAATACAAACAAAAATAAAAAAATGCAGAAGGATTACACGGCAGTCTCATGAAATTGCATATATGAGCCGTTTTGAGTTGAAGGAAAAGGGGCGCGAGTCCAAACTGATAAAAACACAAAATAGAACCAGTGAAAGGATTACACGGCAGTCTTGTGAAATTGCATTGCATTATTAATGTTTAATGTTTCTTTTTGTCTAATCAATATGAAAGGCCAACGAATGAACGAGTAAACCAAAAATCAAAACGCTTCGTAGAGCTGTAGAGGTGTTTAAATCAATAAAACGGTAAACCGCTGGTGTTTTTAATTATCTTGGTAAAAAATCAGTAGGATCTTCACAAACGTGGGTTCAATCGTCACTACTCACGTCCTCATCCTCTTCCTCGCTGTCTTCCAGCAGGACGCTGAAACAAGAACAAAACAGAATCTCTTCAAGACTTGCAATGCACGACTGTAGCAGGGAAGGGGGGGAAGGGGTGATTGGGTTGTTAACATGTGCCTAGTATCTCTGGTGTAACAGTTTTAAATTAGGTTCCAATTTTCAAATTAAAAACATTCTGGGGCAAGCCTATTGCTTCAACAACACGTGGGTGTCTTTCTCCCCCCCCCACGACCCCACCCCCCCCCCCCCCCCCCCTTGATAGATTCCTTTATCTGCCCTTGCGTAGAGCATCAAGCATTAAGACTAACCACGAAAATCGTATTCAGTGCAACGCAAACATGCAAAAGCCAAGAGAGATTCCATATCAGCAGTCCCGCTCTAGAACGTTGCGGGAAGTACAGTCGGATTAAGCTTGCCTACAGTCAGAGAGTTTTGTTCTTGGGTAAAACACCTAACTTTCACAGTTCTTATCTCTTCCAGGAACACAATGAATACCAGCCAACAGTTAAGAAAACCTGACAAGATTGTAGTGAGTAACCTCTGGGAGGACAAGCATCTCATCCTCCGTGGGGAAGCGGGCGGGGAAATACTCCTTGTAGTTCCATGCTATGGAAACTGAAAAGCGCTGATAAAATGAAGGTTTCTCACCTCACTGACTAGTGTGGCACTTTGAGGGGCCCTGGAAAGGAATTCCTGGACAATTTCTGTCTGACCAAATAAGGCAGCAACGTGGATGGCGGTCATTCCGTTCTATACACAAAGTAGAAAATAACAATTTTATCAACAAGAAACAACAAAAACCACAAGAGAAACGACAATATTTAATGAGATAAAGTCAAGCGCATACCTTGACACTTGTTCGGTTTATAGCTGTCTTCCCCCATAGCATGTCGATAACTTTTAGTTGACCAAACTTGGCAGCTAAATGCAACACGCTATTTCCTTCCTAGAAACAAATAGAGGGACGGAATGACAAAATATAAGACAGGTCTTAATATCATTGGGAGGGTTAGTAGGACATACACTTAAACAGAGTACGACGCTCAGTGTAGGGTATGTTAGGGTAAACTACTATTGTGAGCATTCGCAAATGTTTACCGTAATTATCTTATCCTAAAATTAGGTACGTCAACATGAATTCAAAACGCTCAAGTTTTCTTTTGAACAACTAAAAATACCAAGAGAGATTTTCTTTTCATTTCAAGCCCAATGTCAATTCTCCTTACTTACTATCACAAATTTATTTTAAGGAAGTTCCGAGAATTTCGTGCTTCATCAACAAAATATCCCTTAGTTCACGCATTCTATACTCTCTTCAACTGTCTTCATGGAAATGTTTCGATATTGACTGGGAAAATTAGAAGTGGATTAATCGAGACAGTGAAAGGATTAATTAAACGTTAGTCTAGTTTTACCGTGTCTTCCTCAGTAGGCGAAGCACCCTTTTCTAGTAAAAATTCACAATGTCTTTGTGGCCTCCACGAGCAGCTAGAAGGAGCGGTTTGCACAGAACACCCTGTGAGACAGAACAAAATGTTTGAAACGTAGGAAGCGGTAAGCGTGGAAAATGTAACCTACCATGGCAAAGCGCTGGAAACTTGTACAATCAGTCGCAAGAGCGGAGACAAGGGCGGAAAAAATGTAACCTGTGGCAAGCGCGGAAAACCATGTACAATCAGTCGCAAGCGCGGGAAAAAATGTAAGCTGTGACATGCGCGGGAAACACGTAATCAGTCGCATGCGCGGAGACAAGCGCGGGAAAAAATGTATTTTACGATAACTACAGAAATTCACGCGCGCTCATTGGCTAATTTGTATTGTCAATATGCGGACAGACACATAAATTCAAAATTCATGCCACGCGTCAGCGAGCGAGAGCGGGCAATTCGACAACTTGTTATCGTAAAAAACAAATTGATGTCAGTTTTTAATGTGTCTGTCCTGTTATTGACAATGAATTTCGTCATAACATTGTCAAAGTAGTCTGCGGATCCACTCGGCTATCGCCTCGTGGATCCACAGCTACTTTGACAATGTTATGACGAAATTCATGATCAATAACAGGACAGACGCATAAAAAACTGACGTCAATTTGTTAAACCTGTGGCATGCGCGGAAAACATGTACAATCAGTCGCAAGCGCGGGAATAATGTAACCTGTGGAATGCGCAGGAAAGATGTAATCAGTCGCAAGCGCGGAGACAAGCGCGAAAAAAAAAGACTGTAACCTGTGCAAGCACGAGAAATTTGCAGCCAGTGGCAATCGCATGAGAAAACAATCTGGCGGAAAGCAAACTAGTAGGAATCAGTGTCAAGAACACATGAAAGCATGAATCTTGTAGAAAGCGAGGTAACTAATTAGATGATAAATGTTGATTGCTGCAGTTGGCTAAACTACAGTCCCTGAATTCTGGGGAGCCTGACTGGGTTCAATCCCGGTAGGATTGGGAAAGTGCGATTTAAGGAAAAAGGCAAGTTGGCTACAGCTTGCTGTAAGGGTGTCGTTAATCCTCAATAAAACTTACTTGCAGCGTAGAAAGCGAAGTGCGTAACGTAAACGCAGTTATTACAGTGCAGGAAACTTGACCAATTTTCTTATCTCAGCTAACGACATCCCCTCGTGTTTTGTCAAGTTTTGTCGCATTTCGGAAAATAGTACACAAACATTTGAATCTTTACCGTATCAGCCGAACATTTGGCAAAGTCAAGCTCAACCAGTTTTCTCACCACCTTGAGACTACCACTGGAAGCAGCAATCTGTAACGCGTTTAATCCCTCCTAATGGAATAAACAAAATGACCAGTGCACGTGAAGGCAGTTTCTGTTAGGTATCCATATTAGGGAGCTTTAGATTGGACTACGAGTACGAGATTGAGTACGAGTACGACTTTTCAATTCTAGTTTTTAGGTTCCAAATTATCACAACACATACCCATTTCATCCCATGAGCTACTCTCCCTACCTAAAACCAACATGAAGAAGGAGGGCTCTGGAAATGCCACTGGTGTGAAATTTGAAAGTCGTACTCGTACTCAATCTCGTACTCGTAGTCAAATCTAAAGCTCCCTAATATTGACGCAACTTTAGCCAATAGACTGACCTTTATTCAGAGCATTTTATTGCCTCTTCGCACCTTTAGGCTGTGCATGAATTTTTCTGGTGGGCAATAGCTTGTGAGAAAATTTTTTAAGCATCAAAACTAAAAAAAAAAACGTTTTTTCTCTATAGCTCCCCTTGGGCGATTTGTTTCCGGCCGTTCCTGCTGGGCAGGAATTTATTGGGCAAATTGCTGAAAACCTCACCCCCTCCTAGCCTCCCCCCCCCCATTATGTTAACCATTCAGTTTCAAAGTCATTATCAGCATTGCATGAATATTTGATTCAAGAAACTTCTCCCAGGTATCAGTAACAAGGTAGTGTTATGGTTACTTTAAAAAGACATTGTTATTCAT
Source organism: Platygyra sinensis (assembly GCA_019787425.1). Taxonomy (NCBI): domain Eukaryota; kingdom Metazoa; phylum Cnidaria; class Anthozoa; order Scleractinia; family Merulinidae; genus Platygyra; species Platygyra sinensis. The sequence continues at coordinate 48,101 of JAHPZR010019355.1, read as the reverse complement.
TAATGTTTGAAATCAGTTTTGGTACGGTTAACAACTTTGTTTGGTAACTAATGAAGCGCGTACCGCGTCGATTTGCGTCATGGTGTCCGGTTTGACGTTGAAGAACAGTTCTACAATTTCCTCCTTGTCGTTCAGAGCAGCATAATGGACAGGAATCATGTCTTTCTGTAGGAAAACAATATAAAAATCAATCAAAATGATAAACCTGGATATTTAGCAGTCTGACGCACTACTGAAGCGATTAGCTAAGTTGTGAAATGGTCAGCCAGTTAGGCTCGACTTCTCTACAATTTGCTGGGCTTGGAAAAATTTAAACGAATTTGTGAAAAATAGCTTGAAACTGAGATGAGCAATGAACTCAACTCACACTGTCTGCAACACTAGCATCGGCTCTTAGATCAAGAAGTACTTTGCACACTTCGGTTCTGCCATTCCCCGCAGCTAAATGCAGAGGACTCTTTTTATCCTGAAAGAAAAAGAAAACATCATTCATAAAGTAACAGTACGTGAGAAGAATAAAGCGGTTTTCAGTGGATTGTCAAAACTAATTCATGGTTACCACAGGCATAACTTTTCTAAATTCCCTGACTGTATTGACCCTTTCGCCTCGTTTGCATCATGCAATTATTTTGGTTTTACATTTCTACGCTCAGTGCACTGTGATTGGCTGAAAAAAGCTGCGCTACTTTGTCATCCAATCAAAAGTAAAACCAAACCCGCCGTGACTGGCTTGCACACGTTTTCTCGCGCATTTGTCATCCAATCAAAAGTAAAATCAAACCCGCCGTGACTCGCTTGCACACATTTTCCCGCGCTTTTGTCATCCAATCAAAAGTAAAATAAAACCCGCCGTGACTCGCTTGCACGTTTTCCCGCGCTTTTGTCATCCAATTAAAAATAAAACCAGACCCGCCGTGACTCGCTCGCACGCGTTTTGCCGCACTTTGAGTCACCTACATGCATTTCCTTTGAGTTTTGACTGGTTCACTGGATAGTCTTAAGTTTATAATTTGTGACTGGCCATGGAAATCACTTTCAGTTTGGTTTTGATTTTACCACACTCATTTGAAAACTTCTCTATAGCAGATTTCTCGTTTTCTAGACTTCTAGATGGGTTGTTCGTTTGACGACATTTATTGGCTAATCATCAGTTTGCTTGGCAAAGTATCACTACTGCAAGGTGAAATTAGATACTGGTCCATTTTACAACTATTAAAGAAGATGACTGAATCTGAATTTGAATCTGAAACAACCTTATTTTTATTTTTGAAAGGAACTAGAGACTGCTTACCACAGTAAGTGGATCAATAATTGCATTGTACTTTGTTACAATCACACGCACAAACTCTGGGTGGCCTTTTTCAGCTGCGATGTGAAGGGGAGTTAGACCGATCTGAAAAGAAGACCACAGGCATTAGAAGAACGTCTTCATAGTATCTAATCTATCTATAAAGCAATTAGATTATGAGTTCGAGATTTCTGTTGTGTGATAGTTGATGGGGACGCTGCCCAACTCAACTATCACACATAGAAATCGAGAGCGAATAATCTAATTGTTTTAGTATAAATGTATAAGTCATTAAAAACTTTATCTAAATCCTCTTCACAGACACTTCGAAAATGCCAAGAAGCAGCTGTCATTTTGTTAACAAGCACACGCTGCTACGCTACTCACTATCTATGAATTGTTAAAGGTAAATGAATCACCATAGTGTGTTAGTGAGTATGACGTTCTGAACATTAGTCCTACAGTAACCAATTTGATTTTATAGCGGATTAATGCTCAAGACATCGGTATTCTCTAGTCTCGTCTTGTTGCTTTCTTTGAACAAACAAAATGAAATAAAATCAAATAAAATAAAAGTTGTGGAAGCATGTTCTAACTATTTTAAGTTAAGTTTTTCATACTGTCCTATGGCTAAGCAGTTACTGAAAACTGACTTTTGCTTAAGCATGTAATGCATGCTGACTCTGTAGCTTACCGGTAAGTCCTTTGTACTCTTTGTGGACCTATGTCACTAGGTACTAAATTTAACTTGGTCTACAGACCTTTTTCCCTACCTGCCGCTAATTACAAGATTAACTCACAGTCCTGATTAATATATTCAGTTATTTATTGCAATGGCAATTAGTCAAATCTGATTGTTTTTAATGCTTCTTCTTACCAAACTATTCCGCACTGTCACAGACACATGAAGAATGTGGCATCAATGGAATTTAATTATAATATGTGTATGCTGTTTATGTATGATCTTCTTATTTTGAAATGTTCAAGTGTCTTAAATACTTGAGTTTCTTGATGAGCACCAACACAAAATTTTTGCAATTACTAGACTTTGTGTAATTTCATAGTTATTAACCTTTTGGTCCATACATATTCAGTGTCTTTGAAGCTTAGCTGATTAAATTATCCATAATTTATACATGCAGAGCTCGCTATTTGTCTATTCTTAATGACTTCTCATTTGTCATTTTTAAAGAACACATGTATATGTTAAGCAAGTACATTTAGAGACCTCTTTGACCAAGAGCCATGTCACAATACCAAACCCAGTGTGAAAACCATTAACTGCCTCTAAAGTCAAACATGAGATGCTCGCTATTTGTTGTAGATAGAATTTCCTCAAATTCATTATTTGATAATTCATAATTAAAAGTTCAAACAAAGGATATCATGACTGTGACAGAGTTTGGATATCTGATCTTAATTAGCAGAGATTTTTATGATGTTATTTCTAAATTTTCCTCTTACATGTAGTTTTATTTTGATTGAAAAGATACATATTTATAAAATAACTGAGCTTACGTGCACTCTCATTGGTTGATAAGTCTGTTTAGATAAGAGTATGTAAACACGCTTGTGACCTTTTAGATTCATGCGCATTTAAAAAATTATTTTCTAAACACAATAGGGAACTTATTTTGTGTTTACATACATGTAATCTCATCTAAACACTCGGAGGGGTTTCTCAGGTTTGCATAACTGTCTCAAATTCTCCCAACCCTCCTCATGTTTAGATGAGGCTATATAAACATGTTTCCAAGTGCTCTATAGCACATCAAACACTCAAGACAACATTTGATCACGATATCCAACACCTCAAAGTCCGTCAAAAAATACTCTGCTATATGTATCATATTTTCAACTCTCTTCTCGGTGTTTGGAAATACATGTATGATCAGACATGGTCTTTGATGTTTGATATACATTGTATTAATGTGAAGACTGCTTACAACAAGGAAAGTTGAAGGTACCGGTGCATTCTAATATCTAAGCTTTAATTAATGTTAAAATTAAATTAGATGTCAGTGATGTTGCAAATTAGGTTAGGCCCTTACAGGCATATCTTCTCTGTCACCACGTGATTTACCGGCTGAATAGCGGACATTTGGCTGCAATGAGAACATTAATCATGCAAAGATGAGGTTAAGGATTAACTATTATTAAATGGTAAGCAGTGAGCTACGGTGTCAGGTGTCAGTGGAGTGTTAAGCACAGTAGCTTGTCTAGCATGATTGTCCAGATAACAGCAGTGAAGTCATCTCCAGAGTTGAGCGAATAAGTTTTTTGTCAGTCCACCATGAATAACTCTGGTGTTGAAGCTTACCCTATCATTTGTCTGTTTTGTTGTGACGTTACATTAGCGGTTAGTTAAATTTCTGTTGGTTTTGCTCTTTGGTTCTGTTGAGGTCCTGAATAGGTTGGTTATAAGGTTTTCGTAGTTGTTGACATTGGTTTAGAGAGATGTGTTCCAGTATGTGAGTTTATCCATCTGCTTTCCAAAGTAAGACCATAACAGATGTTCACAGTACAGTCTGTATCGATAATATTATAATTATATAAGATTTGGGTTAGCCCATGGTATTGAGCAATGTGATTGTTATACATGTATCACAATCTTGCAGCTTGGTTGTGTTTATGCCTCGAGAGGATGGATGATGATGAAGATGATAGTAATTTTAATGATGATGATGATGGTGATGATGACGACCGTAATTTTAATGATGATGATGATGATGATGACCATCACCACTCCCTGCCTGTCATTTAAATGTCAATAAATGCTGTAACAGTTATGGGTATTTGTGAGCCACATGGAATTATCAAAAAATTGTAGGATCTGCAGAGGAACAGTGTTGCTGCAGTATTGGATGTCAGCTTTCTGTTTGTTTCCTTAGGTTCAGTGTTAAATGTGCGGGTTTAAATGGCAAAAATTAACACACAAGTAAAGCAAAGATTGCAGATAAATGAATGTGTCAAGTTAGTCAACAATTATTGATCTAGCTGAACAAGTCAAGGAAGTATTGTCCGCAGCAGTTTTAACCAGTTTACTGTATAGTCAATATATAAGTTAGCATAGTAAGAAATGGTTCAGCTAAGAATTATGTATTAATTCTGGCTTCTAAAGTTAAAAAGTCTACAGGTTATAACATTATAAAATGTGACAAGAAATTACATGGACAATGTATATGATCATTACAGATTAGCCACTAAAGACTTTTTATTGCACATTACAATGACTTAAACTATTGCATAAATTTATTATATTAAATTATTATTATAAGTTACACAATTATGCAGCTTGGGACTCTATGAAATTTGGCACTTATTTTTACTAAAAGTAAGCATCTAAGCATTTTATTTCTAACTAGTGGAGAGTAGCATAATAAGAAATTTACTAATTACTTTAATTTACAATTTACTTAGCAGGCTCAACACAGTTCAAAGCACGGACAATTTCACATCTGCAGAGACAGAGAATAAGTCCTTATCCAGTGACTGAAGGTCAGCCATTGTGCCAACAAACACTCGCAATGGGCAATCTTGAAAAGTTAAAAAGTTATCATGATCCTGGTGAGCTCTCAACAACTGTAAGGGGCCAGGAGACATATTAACTTTTTAAGTTTATTTCTCACACTTGTGCCATATAGGCTACTGGGTTCACTGTGATTGTGCATTTTGATGGTAAGTAAAGGTGTGAATGAAAATGGCTCCTATTTGATGGAACTGTAATGAAAGCTGTCCATGCCAATAATTTAATAATACAAACCTTGGTCCTTCCATTCACGTAAGCTTTTTGATTCAGCAGTTCACGAGCAACATCCACATGGCCTCTGGATGCTGCATAATGGAGAGCTGTACCACCCACCTGGAAATCAAATGAACAATAAGTATGCGCTTTAGTTACATGAATACAATGTAAGTTTAATTGTCTTTTTCTTCTCACATGCAATCAAATTTTGGGTTAACTAAAGTATGAAATTTAGACTGCAACTATCCTTCCGTAGAGCTTAACAATCATGTAGTTAAGGATGAGAATGGCTTAAGTTGAAAATTATTTGCTAAAAATGTCTATAGGTGTATTTGATGGAGTAAACATATCAGTTTGCAACCTTCATGGAAAGATCTAAGCATGAAACGGTCTTTATAAGATTCCTGTAAAGATCCTCAAAAATCTTTGACGATCCTTGAAAGATTATTGCCAAGGATGAGCAGTTCTCACTTTGTGTATAGTCCTGGAAAATCAAAAGAATTACTGTACAGCTGACAAATTCTGTATGATATTTGTAGCAAGGTGGGCTTCAATTACCTCATCAAAAACATCAACTCTGGCGTGAAACCTCAGGAGTGCTTGAACCACTTCCAACATGCCACATTGTGAGGCAATCATCAGTGGAGATGCCCCACTCTGAATAAAACAAACAGAAATAAACATGTGCATCATACATAATTATATTTCAAGTGCTTTGAATTCAACAATAGCCTCAAGTAACATTTTGAACTTTGTTAGTAACATGTTTTCTGATTTCAGTTCCTCAATCTGTATGTGAATATCATTCAGTCAGTCAGTCAGTCAGTCAGTCAGTCAGTCTGTCTGTCTGTCTGTCTGTCCATCCTTCTATCAGTCAGTCAGTCAGTCACACAGTCACACTGTCAATCATAGTGAGTATTAGGCAGCAGCTAAGTGACTTAGGGACATAAAGTTATTAAATCTTTTACTTAATTCCTCAGTGATTGAGTCAACAGGCACAAAATGGAAGCTGATAGTTGTACAAATATAAATCAGTTAAATTTTATCACCTCAGATGTCCTGTTGATGGTAGAAAGTTTGATATACTCTGGAATCACAGTAGAAGTGAAGAATGCCTCCACAATCTTGTGGTTTCCTGATCGGGCACACCAATGAAGAGCTGTCTCTCTTTTCTAAACAACAAACAAGCCAACAACTGTTGAGATTACTCACTATAAATACATGGCATCACCAACACCTGTAATACTAGTAATAGTTATCAATAAAGCTGCCCCCGCTTTCTTATATTTCTGCTCATTGAAACAATAATATTGAACGTTATTGTTCTATTCAGATACTTAAAAAAAACAATTGTCTTGATATGAACTCTTTTTTATATAAGAATATATTTTGATGTGACATCTTGGCCTCGCTACGAAAAGTGGTGTCCAGAGCACATGCACAATGTGCTGAATGCGATCCAGATCCAGAAACCAAACACTTGTACTTGATAGCCTAATAAATTCTAAATAAAACGAAAATGCCATAAGCTATAATGTAAGAATAACACAAGAATATTTTCAGCCTAAAATCGGCAGAAAAATAAGAATATTTGTCTGGGCCGGAAAAATAACATCCTTAGAAAAAAAAAGAGTGTACGAGCAAACTTATCTCGAAAGCACAACAGAAGTGAAATGTAAACAAAAGTATCGCGCTACAGTCGCCATATATGCAAATTAGAGTCAAGCTTTTTGTCCTCAATGAAAACGCCGCAAAACATTTACATTTGGATCCCTGCTGTAAGATTACTCTGTGAAAATAAGCCATCCAAATAAACGAGATGCCAAAGGAATATTTCAAACTTTATTCCTCCAGAGCGAACATTTGAGAGAACCTAAAACATATCTTGCAATATCAAGAGAAAAAAACTGGCAAAAAAACAGAGGTGTCAAACTCTGCAAATTACAAGCGGATAACAGCGGAAGCCACACAGAAATATGACCTCTAACGGCTTTACTCCGACGAAATGTCTCCCTGAAAACACAGGATTAGTGCTTAGCGAAATATTCAAAAATCCTCCGATCGTACCATACAAAAGGAGGCAAAACTTCCTAAGCGGCTACTACACGTGAATGGGAGTCGCGCAGGCCTGTCACCTTATTGTTATCCATCCTTGGGTAATTCTGACGATCGGAAGGTACTGTACTGATTTAGCTATTAAGTCGCAAATGAACCACACTGGCCTCGAATTCCGATCTAGTATACTTCAGGACTCTCTGAGCTGTTTTTCCCCCAAAATCCATCTTCAGGATCTCTGAAAGCGTTTTCAATTTGTTTTAGATCATACTCTCGGCCATTTCGAAGCGAACTTATTTGATCGCGCTGAAATAGTAATGGAGGCCGGCAAATACAAACGCTTTTCAGGGACGCTTGAACTCGAGATCTGAACCAAGGACAAAGCTCGTGGCAAAGATGCCGATCCTGCAAGTCCTGGCGCTCGTGTCCCTTTGCTGGCCTCCCATGAGCGTTTGCGGGAAAAACGTCGATACCTTGCGGGCGTGCAAGCGATCAAATCGAGATTTTTTGCGGCTATATACCGGAAATACCTACATTCTCTCTTCTTCTCTCTCTATTACGCGGGGAGTCCTAAGGTGCCTCCTCGGGTTTTTGGCCCTCTGGGGCCAAAAACCCTGCGGGGGCAATGATGGCCTTAAATTCAATGATGGATAATTAAATTACCCCTCTGCCCATTACAGATCAGGTATATTGGACAACCCTCAGTAAAATTTGAGAGCTGCAGTAAGTCTAAAGAGCAAACTAGAATTCAAGTGTGTTTTGAGCCTTGAATCATCCATTATTAAATTCTGAAAGAATAAAATACCATTTCCCTCACTTTCTATTACTTTTTAAGGTTGTGACATAACCTGATATGTTGTAAAAGTCAGGTTTGCGCCATACTCCAGCAGAATTGCTACTATATTCACTTGATCATCTTCGTTGTTCCTGCCTGGAGGAATGCCTGAAACAGAATGTAGGGCAGTCTCTCCAACCTTAAGGGAAGAAAAGAACCATAATGATGGCAAAGAAAGGAATGAGTAGTGTTTCACAGGGCATCTTGGTTCAAAGAAATAATTTTGCATAAGTTGTAAGTTTGGCGTAAAGTAGTTTAATTTAGGGATTTGCGGTGGCTAATTCTTTAACTGGCAAGAATACTTTGAATATCCATATTATTTATTGTTATAATCTACAGTACACATAGTTGTTCTAATGTTAAAACTCTAGGACCAGTTAAAGAGAAACATTTCATGTAGAAGCTTGCATTCAATTGAGCTGCATTTTTCAGTATTATATATAATTCCTGTCAAAATTTGATACAAATGAAAACAACAGAGATTTCCAAAGTTAAGATGTCCAGATTCCAAAAAGCTAAAGAGGCATAATATCACAGAGCCATCTGGAGTTCCTCATTCATAATTTGTCACTTTGCATAATATTCAAACTGGGCATCATAGTTATTTGGACTTAGCAACATAATCACACGAAAACTCACATTGTTTGGTATATTGACCACAAGACGAGCAAGCATGTAAGACTTGACTTGGAAAATCTTCTTGATAAGGGCTTCCACTATCTGATAGTGTCCATTTTGACAAGCAAAGTGAAGAGGAGTGTCCCCTGACTGCAAGAAAAAACAAAATCTTTCTTATCCCCTTAATTTTCTGTCCCTTTCTGTAATTCCCCTTGTCGACATGTCATTGCTATCAAGCTACAATCATGGACAAAAGTGTTGACACATTTGAGCAAAACAAACGCTTTCTACCGGTGTCCTTCCGTAATTTCAAAAAGCATCTTTTTTGTTGATAGCCAACCCCCCCTCTCCCCCTTTTCAATGTTGTAATACACTCCGTGGACACTTTGACCTGGTTACAACATTGAAAAGGGAAGAGGGGGTCGAAATGTCAAAATTAGACATTGAAAAACTCACGCGTTTAACGAAACAGGTCTTTTTCGGGGAGTGTCTCAACTACTTTTGTCCATGATTGTAGTATGGGGCTGATCATTTGCTAAAAAAATATATTTTGAAAACAACCCTGTAAAATTATGTTAAGAGTCCTCTCTTTTCATAAACTTTCTTACTCTAACTTTATGGAAACAGAACTGCATGTAGCTTGAGCTATTGATGTAACAACTGTGTAGCAAAGAGAATTAACGATTTGATGATCATGACAAATGAGTACACACTTTTTCCTATGATAAATGGGAAATATTTTTTAGTTTTTCTTTGCTAAAAGTTGGACATGGATAACCAGGTTTTTCAGAATCTGAAAAATCAAAAATCAAATATCAAGGCAAGGCACTAAGTGACTGTTTAACCCATGAAATCCACTACAAAGCTTTTCCTACGTTCATAAACATGAAAGAACAAGAAAAACGTACAATCAGTTTGAAAATAAAAAAAATAGTGAAAAATAGCATGCGAGTGTGAGAAAACATTCCCTCTGGCTTCACTACACTCGCTAGGGAAAAATCTGAAAACATCCAATTCTAAAGCAGTTTTGTGAATTTTGCTTTCACTGCCATTTCAAGATGGCCTGGCAGTTATATCAATCTGTACCTTGCATCTACGAGCGACTTCAGCGTCTTCTCGCAAAAGAAGTTTAACAACTTCCAAATTTCCACATCTAGCAGCCAAATGAAGGGCTCTTTCACCATTCTATTAAATTAAAAAAATAATCACAACATTTATTACTACTTACAAAGAGCCGTATGCATAATAAATGTATGGGGTTATACGGAAATCTTGCCTTTGTGGAAAATGTTATGTACATGTGAAATCATAAAATATCATACAACATAATAAGCCTGATGCACAAGTTGCTCAAGTTTGCTACACAAGCCTTATTTACACACAACAATTATTACTTCTTTGACACCTTGATGCTGAATCTTGCACTTGAGGTTATATACATAGCTACATGTACTCTTAAGGTATTTTGCATAAGTTGTAATGAAAAATAAAAATAAAAAATACAAATAACTTTATTTAAGTTTCAAATGTATTTACAGTGTATTTAGAACTGTTGGGCTATTTGGCGACACTGCGACAAATGTTGGAAATAGAACATAAACTATTAAGAATCCCAACTGCCGGAAGGCTGGAGAAAGGTGAAGGATTTGAACCAGGGACCTCCGAAGTACAATATTAATTTACCTCCTTTGTAGTATCAGGATCAGCTCCGCTTTTGATCAAAACATCCACAACTTTTTCTCCTCCTTTGACCTTAGACGCCATGTGAAGCGGGGTTTCTTTCGCCTACAATTTTAAGTGTGAATTTGTCTTAAATTACTGGCATTAAAACATTAGGCAAATTTCGACATTTATCAGTTACCCCTGTTTGACCACTGCTGACAGCCTGAACATTTGAAGTAATCGTCCTGAAGCAAGTCGAGTAAGCTGAAATATTTCCGCAGAGTCCATCACTCGACCCGTAACTTTAACGTTTATGTAGTTCCCCATAGCACTTAAGGTCTGTGAACCTTTCTTTGCAATTTTGTAAATGCTCTATAAACCTTTTCTTTAGTGTACAA
>JAHPZR010019355.1:22500-32500 GCA_019787425.1 Platygyra sinensis | reverse complement strand
AAAGTCTAACGAGAAAAGTCACGTTCTTAATGCTTAAGACATGTTTTTAATAAAGCATTTGTATGTGCATTTGTAAAGCATTGTAATAAAGCATTTGTATTCGGTTTTTCGCTCTGTAATTACGAAATGGAGATAAATTAGTTACTTCTTACACGTCTTCAACGGCTTTGTGCAAGGCATTGATTCTTGGATTTTCCATCACAGAAAAATTACACCCCACTTCATCTGGCCGCACTTAGCAAGAAACATCTCGTTGCACAGTTACTGATAGGACACGGTGCTGATGTTACAGTGATTGGGGGTTTGGTAAGATTGAACTTTGTTGTTGTTGTTGTTGTTATTGTTTTTGTTATTTTGGGGAACTTTTTGTGAGAAGCGAATGCGCATTGGTCAAAATGATAAATTTTGATTGGGCAGTACGAATTCAAGGCATGGTTACTAAGCCAACGAAAGAAAAGATGGCGGCCGATTCGAATAAAGAAATGAAACGAAGAAACTCGTCTCTGGGTCTCTCTGGAGTAATTACAGAATCCAAAATTCGGGAACACCTTTTGTACACTAAAGAAAAGGTTTATAGAGCATTTACAAAATTGCAAAGAAAGGTTCACAGACCTTAAGTGCTATGGGGAACTACATAAACGTTAAAGTTACGGGTCGAGTGATGGACTCTGCGGAAATATTTCAGCTTACTCGACTTGCTTCAGGACGATTACTTCAAATGTTCAGGCTGTCAGCAGTGGTCAAACAGGGGTAACTGATAAATGTCGAAATTTGCCTAATGTTTTAATGCCAGTAATTTAAGACAAATTCACACTTAAAATTGTAGGCGAAAGAAACCCCGCTTCACATGGCGTCTAAGGTCAAAGGAGGAGAAAAAGTTGTGGATGTTTTGATCAAAAGCGGAGCTGATCCTGATACTGCAAAGGAGGTAAATTAATATTGTACTTCGGAGGTCCCTGGTTCAAATCCTTCACCTTTCTCCAGCCTTCCGGCAGTTGGGATTCTTAATAGTTTATGTTCTATTTCCAACATTTGTCGCAGTGTCGCCAAATAGCCCAACAGTTCTAAATACACTGTAAATACATTTGAAACTTAAATAAAGTTATTTGTATTTTTTATTTTTATTTTTCATTACAACTTATGCAAAATACCTTAAGAGTACATGTAGCTATGTATATAACCTCAAGTGCAAGATTCAGCATCAAGTTGTCAAAGAAGTAATAATTGTTGTGTGTAAATAAGGCTTGTGTAGCAAACTTGAGCAACTTGTGCATCAGGCTTATTATGTTGTATGATATTTTATGATTTCACATGTACATAACATTTTCCACAAAGGCAAGATTTCCGTATAACCCCATACATTTATTATGCATACGGCTCTTTGTAAGTAGTAATAAATGTTGTGATTATTTTTTTAATTTAATAGAATGGTGAAAGAGCCCTTCATTTGGCTGCTAGATGTGGAAATTTGGAAGTTGTTAAACTTCTTTTGCGAGAAGACGCTGAAGTCGCTCGTAGATGCAAGGTACAGATTGATATAACTGCCAGGCCATCTTGAAATGGCAGTGAAAGCAAAATTCACAAAACTGCTTTAGAATTGGATGTTTTCAGATTTTTCCCTGGTGAGTGTAGTGAAGCCAGAGGGAATGTTTTCTCACACTCTCATGCTATTTATTTTCAAATTGATTGTACGTTTTCCTTGTTCTTTCATGTTTATGAACCTAGGAAAAGCTTTGTAGTGGATTTCATGGGTTAAACAGTCACTTAGTGCCTTGCCTTGATATTTGATTTTTGATTTTGCAGATTCTGAAAAACCTGGTTATCCATGTCCAACTTTTAGCAAAGAAAAACTAGAAAATATTTCCCATTTATCATAGGAAAAAGTGTGTACTCATTTGTCATGATCATCAAATCGTTAATTCTCTTTGCTACACAGTTGTTACATCAACAGCTCAAGCTACATGTAGTTCTGTTTCCATAAAGTTAGAGTAAGAAAGTTTATGAAAAGAGAGGACTCTTAACATAATTTTACAGGGTCGTTTTCAAAATATATATATTTTTTAGCAAATAATCAGCCCCATGCTACAATCATGGACAAAAGTAGTTGAGACACTCCCCTAAAAAGACCTGTTTCGTTAAACGCGTGAGTTTTTCAATGTCTAATTTTGACATTTCGACCCCCTCTTCCCTTTTCAATGTTGTAACCAGGTCAAAGTGTCCACGGAGTGTATTGCAACTTTGAAAAGGGGGAGAGGGGGGTTGGCTATCAACAAAAAAGATGCTTTTTGAAATTACGGAAGGACACCGGTAGAAAGGGTTTGTTTTGCTCAAATGTGTAAACACTTTTGTCCATGATTGTAGCTTGATGGCAATGACATGTCGACAAGGGGAATTACAGAAAGGGACAGAAAATTAAGGGGATAAGAAAGATTTTGTTTTTTCTTGCAGTCAGGGGACACTCCTCTTCACTTTGCTTGTCAAAATGGACACTATCAAATAGTGGAAGCCCTTATCAAGAAGATTTTCCAAGTCAAGTCTTACATGCTTGCTCGTCTTGTGGTCAATATACCAAACAATGTGAGTTTTCATGTGATTATGTTGCTAAGTCCAAATAACTATGATGCCCAGTTTGAATATTATGCAAAGTGACAAATTATGAATGAGGAACTCCAGATGACTCTGTGATATTATGCCTCTTTAGCTTTTTGGAATCTGGACATATTAACTTTGGAAATCTCTGTTGTTTTCATTTGTATCAAATTTTGACGGGAATTATGTATAATACTGAAAAATGCAGCTCAAGCTTCTACATGAAATGTTTCTCTTTAACTGGTCCTAGAGTTTTTAACATTAGAACAACTATGTGTACTGTAGATTATAATAATAAATAATATGGATATTCAAAGTATTCTTGCCAGTTAAGGAATTAGCCACCGCAAATCCCTAAATTAAACTACTTTACGCCAAACTTACGACTTATGCAAAATTATTTCTTTGAACCAAGATGCCCTGTCAAACACTACTCATTCCTTTCTTTGCCATCATTATTGTTCTTTTCTTCCCTTAAGGTTGGAGAGACTGCCCTACATTCTGTTTCAGGCATTCCTCCAGGCAGGAGCAATGAAGATGATCAAGTGAATGTAGTAGCAATTCTGCTGGAGTATGGCGCAAACCTGACTTTTACAACATATCAGGTTATGTCACAACCTTAAAAAGTAATAAATAGCGAGGGAAATGGTGTTTTATTCTTTCAGAATTTAATAATGGATGATTCAAGGCTCAAAACACACTTGAATTCTAGTTTGCTCTTTAGACTTCCTGCAGCTCTCAAATTTTACTGAGGGTTGTCCAATATACCTGATCTGTAATGGGCAGAGGGGTAATTTAATTATCAATCAGTGAATTTAAGGCCATCATATTACAGGTGTTGGTGATGCCATGTATTTATAGTGAGTAATCTCAACAGTTGTTGGCTTATTTGTTGTTTAGAAAAGAGAGACAGCTCTTCATTGGTGTGCCCGATCAGGAAACCACAAGATTGTGGAGGCATTCTTCACTTCTACTGTGATTCCAGAGTATATCAAACTTTCTACCATCAACAGGACATCTGAGGTGATAAAATTTAACTGATTTATCTTTGTACAACTATCAGCTTCCATTTTGTGCCTGTTGACTCAATCACTGAGGAATTAAGTAAAAGATTTAATAACTTTATGTCCCTAAGTCACTTAGCTGCTGCTTAATACTCACTATGATTGACAGTGTGACTGTGTGACTGACTGACTGACTGAATGACTGACTGATAGAAGGACGGACAGACAGACAGACAGACTGACTGACTGACTGACTGACTGACGGACAGACTGACTGACTGACTGATGGACTGACTGACTGACTGACTGACTGAATGAATGAATGATAGTCACATACAGATTGAGGAACTGAAATCAGAAAACATGTTACTAACAATGTTCAAAATGTTACTTGAGGCTATTGTTGAATTCAAAACACTTGAAATATAATTATGTATGATGCACATGTTTATTTCTGTTTGTTTTATTCAGAGTGGGGCGTCTCCACTGATGATTGCCTCACAATGTGGCATGTTGGAAGTGGTCCAAGCACTCCTGAGGTTTCACGCCAGAGTTGATGTTTTTGATGAGGTAATTGAAGCCCACCTTGCTACAAATATCTTACAGAATTTGTCAGCTGTACAGTAATTCTTCTGATTTTCCAGGACTATACACAAAGTGCATGCATGGTGAGAGAACTGTTCATCCTTGGCAATAATCTTTCAAGGATCGTCAAAGATTTTTGAGGATATTTACAGGAATCTTATAAAGACCGTTTCACGCTTAGATCTTTCCATGAAGGTTGCGAACTGATATGTTTACTCCATCAAATACACCTATAGACATTTTTAGCAAATGATTTTCAACTTAAGCCATTCTCATCCTTAACTACATGATTGTTAAGCTCTACGGAAGGATAGTTGCAGTCTAAATTTCATACTTTAGTCAACCCAAAATTTGATTGCATGTGAGAAGAAAAAGACAATTAAACTTACATTGTATTCATGTAACTAAAGCATACATGTATACTTATTGTTCATTTGATTTCCAGGTGGGTGGTACAGCTCTCCATTATGCAGCATCCAGAGGCCATGTGGATGTTGCTCGTGAACTGCTGAATCACAAAGCTTACGTGAATGGAAGGACCAAGGTTTGTATTATTAAATTATTGGCATGGACAGCTTTCATTACAGTTCCATCAAATAGGAGCCATTTTCATTCACACCTTTACTTACCATCAAAATGCACAATCACAGTGAACCTAGTAGCCTATGTGGCACAAGTGTGAGAAATAAACTTAAAAAGTTAATATGTCTCCTGGCCCCTTACAGTTGTTGAGAGCTCACCAGGATCATGATAACTTTTTAACTTTTCAAGATTGCCCATTGCGAGTGTTTGTTGGCACAATGGCTGACCTTCAGTCACTGGATAAGGACTTACACTCTGTCTCGGCAGATGTAAAATTGCCCATGCTTTGAACTTTTGAGCCTGCTAAATAAATTGTAAATTAAAGTAATTAGTAAATTTCTTATTATGCTACTCTCTACTAGTTAGAAATAAAATGCTTCTAGATGCTTACTTTTAGTAAAAATAAGTGTCAAATTTCATAGAGTCCCAAGCTGCATAATTGTGTTACTTGTAATAATAATTTAATATAATAAACTTATGCAATAGTTTAAGTCTTGAGTATGTGCAATAAAAAATCTTTAATGGCTACCGGTAATCTGTAATGATCATATACATTGTCCATGTAATTTCTTGCCACATTTTATAATCATGTTATAACCTACAGTATAGACTTTTTAACTTGAGAAGCCAGCATTAATACATAATTCTTAAGTAAACCATTTCTAACTATGCTTACTTATATATTGACTATACAGTAAACTGGTTAAAACTGCTGTGGATAATACTTCCTTGACTTGTTGAGCTAAATCAATAATTGTTGACTAACTTGACGCATTCATTAATCTGCAATCTTTGCCTTACTTGTGTGTTAATGTTTGCCATTTAAACCCGCACATTTAACACTGAACCTAAGGAAACAAACAGAAAGCTGACATCCAATACTGCAACAACACTGTTCCTCTGCAGATCCTACAATTTTTTTGATAATTCCACGTGGCTCACAAATACCCATAACTGTTACAGCATTTATTGACATTTAAATGACAGGCAGGGAGTGGTGATCATCATCATCATCGTCATCATCATTAAAATTACGGTCGTCATCATCACCATCATCATCATCATTAAAATTACTATCATCTTCATCATCATCCATCCTCTCGAGGCATAAACACAACCAAGCTGCAATATTGTGATACATGTATAACAATCACATTGCTCAACACCATGGGCTAACCCAAATCTTATATAATTATAATATTATTGATACAGACTGTACTGTGAACATCTTTTATGGTCTTACTTTGGAAAGCTGATGGATAAACTCACATACTGGAACACATCTCTCTAAACCAATGTCAACAACTACGAAAACCTTATAACCAACCTATTCAGGACCTCAACAGAACCAAAGAGCAAAACCAACAGAAATTTAACTAACCGCTAATGTAACGTCACAACAAAACAGACAAATGATAGGGTAAGCTTCAAACACCAGAGTTATTCATGGTGGACTGACAAAAAACTAATTCGCTTATCTCTGGAGATGACTTCACTGCTGTTATCTGGACAATCATGCTAGACTGAAGCTACTCCACTGACATCTGACACCGTTGCTCACTGCTTACCATTTAATTATAGTTAATCCTTAACCTCATCTTTGCATGATTAATGTTCTCATTGCAGCCAAATGTCCACTATTCAGCCGGTAAATCACGTGATGACAGAGAAGATATGCCTGTAAGGGCCTAACCTAATTTGCAACATCACTGACATCTAATTTAATTTTAACATTAATTAAAGTTTAGACTGATATGAAAATGCACCCTTTAAGTTTCCTTGTTGTAAGCAGTTTTTACATTAATAATATAAAACATCAAAGACCATGTCTGATCATATTTCCAAACACCGAGAAGAGAGTTAAAAATATGATACACAGCAGAGTATTTTTTGGTGAACTTTGAGGTGTTGGATATCATGGTCAAATTAACAAATTGACGTCAGTTTTTTATGCGTCTGTACTGTTATTGATCATGAATTTCATCATAACATTGTCAAAGTAGTGTGGATCCACGAGGCGATAGCCGAGTGGATCCGCAGACTACTTTGACAATGTTATGACGAAATTCATTGTCAATAGCAGGACAGGCGCATTAAAAACTGACATCAATTTGTTTTTTACGATAACAAATTGTCGAATTGCCCGCTCTCACTCGCTGACGCGTCGCATGAATTTCAAATTCATGTGTCTGTCCGCATATGGACAATAAAATTAACCAATGAGAGCGCGTGAATTTCTGCAGTTATCGTAAAAACAGTGTCTTGAGTGTTTGATACATGTATATCTTTTCAATCAAAATAAATTTACAGAGAAAGTTTAGAAATAAAATCATAAAAATATGTGCTAATTAAGGACGTTCGCGCAAAAGTTTTCCAGTCAATAGAATTTTTTTTAATTTTTACTGCTGGCAGATGATGAGTTACTTGTGCCAGTAATGAAAAAAAAATTGGGGATCACCGTCTTCGTTTCAGAGATAAAGCGTGTGGTAAACTATACTGATTTCGAAAAATTGCCCCATATAATTGATCACGGTCCACCGGGGTTTATAGCTAAAAATGTCGAAGGTGAGTCAAAAGAGGCAAACGATCTTAGTCATATTTTATAGAAGTGGGTCTGTTTTGTAAATAATTCGAAATTTTACTAACATTTTCACAAAATTTAACCCTTCAAGAGCCATTTGAAACCGTCGCAAAGGTGCACGAAGAGCTAATAAGAACGGAATTCAATGGTGCATTTTGCCAAATATTCAAACTTCTAGTCGATAGATTTTTTTCATTTTTTCCCTAAACGTAGAAAATCAGTAGAGAAAATGATCCATCGAAAAAAAAATTGGGGTCACCGTACGTCCAAGATCGTTAAATCCAGGTAAAGCTCTAGCAATGGCCATCTGCCCTATCATTTGTTTATTTTATGACTTAGCGCGCGCGCTCATGCATGACGTGGCATGTGAATTTGCGTGCGCAGTAAGGATGCGCAGAAACAATTGGCGCGAACGTCCTTAAGATCAGATATCCAAACACTGTCACAGTCATGATTTCCTTTGAATTATGAATTATTAAAATAATGGATTTGCAAAAATTCTATTTATAAAATAGCGAGCATCTCATGTTTGACTTTAGAGGCAGTTAATGGTTTTCACATTGGGTTTGGTATTGTGGCATGGCACAAAATGTAACTCTTCAAGAGCCATTTGAAACCGCCGCAAAGGTGCACGAAGAGCTAATAAGAACGGAATTCGATGGTGCATTTTGCCAAATATTCAAACTTCTAGTCGATAGATTTTTTTCATTTTTTTCCCTAAACGTAGAAAATCAGTAGAGAAAATGATCCAGCGAAAAAAAATTGGGGTCACCGTACGTCCAAGATCGTTAAATCCAGGTAAAGCTCCAGCAATGGCCATCTGCCCTATCATTTGTTTATTTTATGACTTAGCGCGCGCGCTCATGCATGACATGGCATGTGAATTTGCGTGCGCAGTAAGGATGCGCAGAAACAATTGGCGCGAACGTCCTTAAGATCAGATATCCAAACACTGTCACAGTCATGATTTCCTTTGAATTATGAATTATTAAAATAATGGATTTGCAAAAATTCTAACTATAAAATAGCGAGCATCTCATGTTTGACTTTAGAGGCAGTTAATGGTTTTCACATTGGGTTTGGTATTGTGGCATGGCTCTTGGTCATAGAGGTTTCTAAATGTACTTGCTTAACATATACATGTGTTCTTTAAAAATGACAAATAACAAGTCATTAAAAATAGACAAATAGCGAGCTCTGCATGTATAAATTATGGATAATTCAATCAGCTAAGCTTCAAAGACACTGATTATGTATGGACCAAAAGACCAAAAGGTTAATAACTATGAAACTACACAAAGTCTAGTAATTGCAAAAATTTTGTGTTGGTGCTCATCAAGAAACTCAAGCACAGCATACACATATTAGAATTAAATTCTATTGACGCCACATTCTTCATGTGTCTGTGACAGTGCGGAATAGTTTGGTAACAAGAAGCATTAAAAACAATCAGATTTGACTAATTGCCATTGCAATAAATAACTGAATATATTAATCAGGACTGTAAGTTAATCTTGTAATTAGCGGCAGGTAGGGGAAAAGGTCTGTAGACCAAGTTTAATTTAGTACCTAGTGACATAGGTCAGCAAAGAGTACAAAGGACGTACTGGTAAGCTACAGAGTCAGCATGCATTAATACATGCTTAAGCAAAAGTCAGTTCTCAGTAACTGCTTAGCCATAGGACAGTATGAAAATCTTAACTTAAAATAGTTGGAACATGCTTCTACAACTTTTATTTTATTTGATTTTATTTCATTTTGTTGTTCAAAGAAGGCAACAAGACGAGACTAGAGAATGCCGATGTCTTGAGCATTAATCCGCCATAAAATCAAATTGGTTACTGTAGGACTAATGTTCAGAACGTCATACTCACTAACACACTATGGTGATACATTTACCTTAAACAACTCATAGATAGTGAGTAGCGTAGCAGCTTGTCCTTGTTAACAAAATGACAGCTGCTTTTTGGCATTTTCGAAGTGCCTGTGAAGAGGATTTAGATAAAGTTTTGAATGACTTGTACATTTATACTAAAACAATTAGATTATTCGCTCTTGATTTCTATGTGTGATAGTTGACTTGGGCTGCACCCCATCAACTATCACACAACAGAATTCTCGAGCTCATAATCTAATTGCTTTTATTATAGATAGATTAGATACTATGAAGAAGGTGTTTTCTAATGTCTGTGGTCTTCTTTTCAGATCGGTCTAACTCCCCTTCACATCGCAGCTGAAAAGGGCCACCCAGAGTTTGTGCGTGTGATTGTAACAAAGTACAATGCAATTATTGATCCACTTACTGTGGTAAGCAGTCTCCAGTTCCTTTCAAAAATAAAAATAAGGTTGTTTCAGATTCAAATTCAGATTCAGTCATCTTTTTTAATTAATAGTTGTAAAATGGGCTAGTATCTAATTTCACCTTGCAGTGGTGATACTTTGTTAAGCAAACTGATGGTTAGCCAATAAATATCGTCAACCGAACAACCCATCTAGAAGGCTAGAAAAGGAGAAATGTGCTTTTTACGATAACTACAGAAATTCACGCACGCTCATTGGCTAAT
This sequence comes from Platygyra sinensis, assembly GCA_019787425.1. NCBI lineage: Eukaryota > Metazoa > Cnidaria > Anthozoa > Scleractinia > Merulinidae > Platygyra > Platygyra sinensis. The sequence goes on along the minus strand of JAHPZR010019355.1, from coordinate 22,595 downwards.
TTTTATTGTCAATATGCGGACAGACATATAAATTTAAAATCATGCGACGCGTCAGCGAGCGAGAGCGGGCAATTCGACAATTTGTATCGTAAAAA
>JAHPZR010019355.1:7500-20000 GCA_019787425.1 Platygyra sinensis | reverse complement strand
TGATTGGATGACAAAAGCGCGGGAAAACGCGTGCAAGCGAGTCACGGCGGGTTTTATTTTACTTTTGATTGGATGACAAAAGCGCGGGAAAACGTGTGCAAGCCAGTCACGGCGGGTTTGATTTTACTTTTGATTGGATGACAAAAGTGCGGGAAAACGTGTGCAAGCCAGTCACGGCAGGTTTGGTTTTACTTTTGATTGGATGACAAAGTAGCGCAGCTTTTTTCAGCCAATCACAGTGCACTGAGCGTAGAAATGTAAAACCAAGATAATTACATGATGCAAACGAGGCGAAAAGGGTCAATACAGTCAGGGAATTTAGAAAGTTATGCCTGTGGTAACCACGAATTAGTTTTGACAATCCAGGAAAACCGCTTTATTCTTCTCACGTACTGTTACTTTATGAATGATGTTTTCTTTCTTCCAGGATAAAAGAGGTCCTCTGCATTTAGCTGCGGGGAATGGCAGAACCGAAGTGTGCAAAGTACTTCTTGATCTAAGAGCCGATGCTAGTGTAGCAGACAGTGTGAGTTGAGTTCATTGCCCATCTCAGTCTAAAGCTATTTTTCACAAATTCGTTTAAATCTTTCCAAGCCAGCAAATTGTAGGGAAGTCGAGCCTAACTGGCTGACCATTTCACAAACTTAGCTAATCACGTCAGTAGCGCGTCAGACTGCTAAATATCCAGGTTTATCATATTGACTGATTTTTATATTGTTTTCCTGCAGAAAGACATGATTCCTGTCCATTATGCTGCTCTGAACGACAAGGAGGAAATTGTAGAATTGTTCTTCAACGTCAAACCGGACACCATGACGCAAATCGACGCGGTACGCGCTTCATTTGTTACCAAACAAAGTTGTTAACCAAAACTGATTTCAAACATTAATGACTAACAGTAACCAAAACACTACCTTGTTACTGATACCTGGAAGAAGTTTCTCGAATCAAATATTCATGCAATGCTGATAATGACTTTGAAAACGAATGGTTAACATAATGGGGGGTGGGGCTAGGAGGGGGTGGGGTTTTCAACAATTTGCCCAATAAATTCCTGCCCAGCAGGAACGGCCGGAAACAAATCGCCCAAGGGGAGCTACATGTATAGGGAAAAAAACGGTTTTTTTTGAGTTTTGGTGCTTAAAAAATTTTCTCACAAGTTTATTGCCCACCAGAAAAATTCATGCACAGCCTAGAGGTGTGAAGAGGCAATAAAATGCTCTGAATAAACGTCAGGCTTTTGGCTAAAGTTGCGTCAATATGGATACCTAACAGAAACTGTCTTCATGTGCACTGGCCATTTTGTTTATTTCATTAGGAGGGATCAAACGCGTTACAGATTGCTGCTTCCAGTGGTAGTCTCAAGGTGGTGAGAAAACTGGTTGAGCTTGACTTTGCCAAATGTTCAGCTGATACGGTAAAGATTCAAATGTTTGTTTACTATTTTCCGAAATTCGACAAATCTTGACAAAACACGAGGATGTCGTTAGCTAAGATAAGAAAATTGGTCAAGTTTCCTGCACTGTAATAACTGCGTTTACGTTACGCACTTCGCTTTCTACGCTGTATGTAAGTTTTTATTGCGGATTAACGACACCCTTGCAGCAAGCTGTAGCCAACTTGCCTTTTTCCTTAAATCGCACTTTCCCAATCCTACCGGGATTGAGCCCAGACAGGCTCCCCAGAATTCAGGGACTGTAGTTTAGCCAACTGCAGCAATCAACATTTATCATCTAATTGGTTACCTCGTTTTCTACAAGATTCATGCTTTCAGGTGTTCTTGACACTGATTACTCAACTAGTTTACTTTCCGCCAGATTGTTTTCTCATGTGATTGCCACTGCCTGCAAATTTCTCGTGCTTGCACAGGTTACAGTCTTTTTTTCGCGCTTGTCTCCGCGCTTGCGACTGATTACATCTTTCCTGCGCATTCCACAGGTTACATTAATCCCGCGCTTGCGACTGATTGTACATGTTTTCCGCGCATGCCACAGGTTACATTTTTTCCCGCGCTTGTCCCCGCGCATGCGACTGATTACGTGTTTCCCGCGCATGTCACAGCTTACATTTTTTCCCGCGCTTGCGACTGATTGTACATGGTTTCCGCGCTTGCCACAGGTTACATTTTTTCCGCTCTTGTCTCCGCTCTTGCGACTGATTGTACAAGTTTCCAGCGCTTGCCATGGTAGGTTACATTTTCCGCGGTTACCACTTCCTACGTTTCAAACATTTTGGTTCTGTCTCACAGGGTGTTCTGTGCAAACCGCTCCTTCTAGCTGCTCGTGGAGGCCACAAAGACATTGTGGAATTTTTACTAGAAAAGGGTGCTTCGCCTACTGAGGAAGACACGGTAAAGCTAAAAACACGTTTAATTAATCTTTTCACTGTCACGATTAATCCACTTCTAATTTTCCCATAAAATATCGAAACATTTCCATGAAGGCAGTTGAAGAGATTATAGAAGGCGTGAACTAAGGATATTTTGTTGATGAAACACGAAATTCTCGGGACTTCCTTAAAATAAATTTATGGACAGTTAAAATACATTGCTTTGATACATCGTATAATGACATTAAGTTCGAGCATACAGTTGATAGTTTACTGACGAGAAAAACGTAACACTAACATACTCGAAGTCAATGGCCGTATTTGTCCAGGAAAGAAGACTAGACAACTTTAAGCAACATAAAACAGGATGCTCATTCGTCTGAGACTTTAAATACGTCTTGATAACTGTTAGACGCACAATACTACAGACGAAAATTTGGCCCTTGAGATTACAGTCTTTAACGCTCTTGTCAAAGCGGTAAGAAAGTCATCCGAGATATGAAAAGAAAATCTCTCTTTTTTTTTTTTTTTTTTGTATTTTAATGATATTTATTGATTATCAGTTTTACGTACAATTCACTACACTCACTTACTACCTTACTACACTCACTTACACACACTTACATACAAGCACACACACACCCCTTCATCATCATCTTTTTTACATCTAGTTTTTTACAGACGCATACCAAATGACAAAAGTACTAAGATACTAAGATTAAAATTAAAGTAGATATTGTTAATTAATAATAATAATAATAATAATAATAATTATTATTATTATTATTATCATTATTACCATTATTATTATTGTTATTATCATCACGCACATTTCAATAACTTATTTATCTTCGAAGCCGCACTTACTCCATTTCGAAGAGTGAACTTGCCACTTATTTTTCCATTTAGCAATCTTGCATTCTAATTGATAGACTGACTTGATTCTTAGTAATAGAACATTAAAGAGGGGTTTTAAATTATTGGTCCTGCAATAATATACGTACTGCTTTGCGATAAGAATAATATGATTAAATAACAAGAAACAATCTTTTCTTTGCCAGTCACCAAATAATATATCCACCGCAGAAAGGGTTTCAATGTTGATATCTCTACCGTTACACCAGACTAAAAGTTCTTTCCACAGCGTTGCAGTGAAGTGGCAAGTCACGAGAAGATGTTCGAGGGATTCCTCCATCACACCACAAAAGGAACAGGCTGCCGAATCTGTTTTACCTATTTTCTTTAGAAAAGTGTTTGTCACTAGATACCTATTCAGAATCTTATATTGAATTCTCGTGTTTTTTGTGTCCCCAAAGCGACTTTGAAGGGCACTTAGCGTTGTGCTCTGTCAAGTGTATGTCCTACTAACCCTCCCAATAATATTAAGACCTGTCTTCTATTTTGTCATTCGTCTGTCTATTTGCTTCTAGGAAGGCAACAGCGTGTTGCATTTAGCTGCCAAGTTTGGTCAACTCAAAGTTATCGACATGCTATGGGGGAAGACAGCAATAACCGAACAAGTGTCAGGTATGGCGCTTGACTTTTATCTCATCAAATATTGTCGTTTTTCTTGTGGTTTTTGTTGTTCTTGTTGATAAAATTGTTATTTTCTACTTTGTGTATAGAACGGAATGACCGCCATCCACGTTGCTGCCTTATTTGGTCAGACAGAAATTGTCCAGGAATTCCTTTCCAGGGCCCCTCAAAGTGCCACACTAGTCAGTGAGGTGAGAAACCTTCATTTTATCAGCGCTTTTCAGTTTCCATAGCATGGAACTACAAGGAGTATTTCCCCGCCCCACTTCCCACGGAGGATGAGATGCTTGTCCTCCAGAGGTTACTCACTACAATCTTGTCAGGTTTTCTTAACTGTTGGCTGGTATTCATTGTGTTCCTGGAAGAGATAAGAACTGTGAAAGTTAGGTGTTTTACCCAAGAACAAAACTCTCTGACTGTAGGCAAGCTTAATCCGACTGTACTTCCCGCAACGTTCTAGAGCCGGGACTGCTGATATGGAATCTCTCTTGGCTTTGCATGTTGCACTGAATACGATTTTCGTGGTTAGTCTTAATGCTTGATGCTCTACGCAAGGGCAGATAAAGGATTTATCAAGGGGGGGGGGGGGGGGGGGTGGGGGAGGAGAAAGACACCCACGTGTTGTTGAATCAATAGGGCTTGCCCCAGAAATGTTTTAATTTGAAAATTGGAACCTAATTTAAAACTGTTACACCAGAGATACTAGGCACATGTTAACAACCCAATCACCCCTCTCCCCCCCTTCCCTGCTACAGTCGTGCATTGCAAGTCTTGAAGAGATTCTGTTTTGTTCTTGTTTCAGCGTCCTGCTGAAGACAGCGAGGAAGAGGATGAGGACGTGAGTAGTGACGATTGAACCCACGTTTGTGAAGATCCTACTGATTTTTTACCAAGATAATTAAAAACACCAGCGGTTTACCGTTTTATTGATTTAAACACCTCTACAGCTCTACGAAGCGTTTTGATTTTTGGTTTACTCGTTCATTCGTTGGCTTTCATATTGATTAGACAAAAGAAACATTAAACATTAATAATGCAATGCAATTTCACAAGACTGCCGTGTAATCCTTTCACTGGTTCTATTTTGTGTTTTATCAGTTTGGACTCGCGCCTCTTTTCCTTCAACTCAAAACGGCTCATATGCAATTTCATGAGACTGCCGTGTAAATCCTTCTGCATTTTTTTATTTTTGTTTGTATTAGTTTGGATTCACGCCTCTTCACCTTGCGGCTCAAAATGGTGACAACACTCTGGTGCGAGCTATCACCAATCATCCCGGAGTACGAGTGGACGCTGTCACGTTAAAGGCGGTGGGTTCAATGTTGTATTTTTAAAGCACCTGTGGACAAGAATCTGTTATTTTATGTTGTTTTTTGTTGTATCTTTAATAATTGCGCGGGGCTTTAAACTGTTGTCCGTGATTCCATTGTGGTTTATGACCGGTTTTAAATAGTGTATCAAACACGAGAGATCATGTTAAACCACATTTCGAAATACCGAGAACAGAGTTCAGGAAAATACTGCGAACAGTGGAGTATTTTTAACGAACTGTGAGGTATTTGGAAAAGTATTAAACACTGCTCTCAGTGTTTGAGATGTCTTTCCAATTGAGACTAAACCAAGGTGAAACATAGAAGTCTGTGCTGATTGGGATCAGACATACAAATACCCTCGAGTTTATGATTAGTGTAAACGCGATGAAATTCTAAACGAGCTTTAAAAAGTGGCAGAATCTCCTAAAATAGCTCGACTTAAAGCTCTTTGATATAGCATGGCAACACTTTTGTATGACAGCTCTAAATAGCATTTGTCGAGAAAAATAACTAGGTGAGTGTAAATTGGACGTCCTTTAGCGCTGATAGTCCTTATCTATACTCGATCTGTAGGGTCGAACAGCACTTCATATAGCATCCCTGGAAGGACACGTGGAAGTGGCCAGCACGTTGATAAGCAAAGCCACAGCCTTGCTGCACCAGGTTGATAATGAAGGTCGTACCTCTCTTCACCTGGCTGCTGCTAATGGACACAGGGACCTACTCACGATTCTGATTGGTCAAGGAGCTGAGATTGACGCCCAGGATAATGTAAGAGAGCGTTAATGCTTAATTTTTCATCAATGAAAACATGGGCGCTTTCCACTCAACCAAAAATTTCGAAAATTTCGAAACGGGGACAAATAATATGGTAATTTCCTGTGAACGTTTCCAGAAACTCCGGATATTGTTGAATTTCAGTAAAGCGAGTCATTGAACCGAAAGTTCTGGAAATTCAGTGAGGCAAGTCATAGAACGGTAATTTCCGAAAATTTCTGTGTGCCTTAGAAGGTTGATCTCTCCCTGTATTCCGGAAATTGCTGTTTCATTCGCCTCTGGAAATTTCTGGAAATTCAAACCGAAATATTTCATCGCATGGAAAGCGCTCGTATGTCTTTTGGGGACCTTAGTCATGACAGCCACCCCATTATTGTGAGTTTTTGTGAATATGCTGACAGAAGCTTTTTGGTTTGATTCCTTGGTTATGTTATATGTTTCTGTCCTCTCAGCTTGGTAACACGGCTCTCCACATCGCTGCCGGAGCTGGATACCAGGCAGTAGTGAAGCTGCTGATGGAGTATGGTGCTTCGCCTTTGATTGAGAACAAGGTTTGGCATCAACAAGAATTTTTACTGTTATTTTATTTTTATTTATTTATTTTTTTTTTATTTCTTCAATAAATTCAAAAGATAAAAATACGTATTTCAAGTTACAAGTCAATCATGCAAGTAAGAGAGAGATCGAATAAGAAAAAGTTTAGACCTGTGGAACAATCACACATCTATTTTAATCAAGGAATCAATATCATATCTAAAAGTGAGTCTATTCACATAGGAGGATTTGAATGAGTGCCATGTTGCCGCTATAGGACAGTAAAACCCTGGTTTTCTTAGCGCGTAATTGGTGAAATTCCTTTCTGGTTAAGTCTTTACAGGGGCGAATTTGTTCTCATGGCCTTTCTTAAAATACGACAATGTGATCTTTCAAGCAACTACCTTATATTCAATTTCCTCGATATAAACCCGCGTTTATAGCACCTATCTAAAAAAAATTCTGTAATGTTGTTAAAATCAGAAGAGGAGTCTCCGTACGCCGATAAACCATACAAAAAATTTGGCTTAAGGACGGTGCCTACTAATTCAAAGGTATTTTTGCGCGGTTCACTGAATATGCGGGAAAAGCAAATCGTAACGAGTGCTATTGGAATCCGAAAAGAAAATTGGGGGTTACCACGCATTTTTCGAAGATAATTAATCAGCAATATTTGTAAAAAGCTTTAAAATACAAAGCAATGTAGGGCGTTTTTTTTCCCAATTGAAGCTTAATTATCTCTGAAAAATGCGTGGTTACCCCCAATTTTCTTTTTGGATACCAAGAGCACTTGCCAAGTTCTACTTTCTCCGCATAGTTGATCTCTTAGGCCTAATTTACAAGCGACACAACGACATAATCGCTTATGTCGGTTATATGAACATCAGCTCGAAGGGACACCCCAAAAGATCAGTTTTTTTTTTCCTTATGTCGTTCTGTTTATGCTGCTATAAAAGAGCAACAACAACGTTTATTTGAACTGTAAAATTAACTTGATTTACTAATTAAACAAGAAATAAATTTAAAATACATACAGTTGCTGTTTCATACTGCAAACATATAACTTCCTTTTTATGTCGTACTGTCGCTGATACGAACAAGGTCTTACAACTCCTGTTATGTCTTCCATGAATTTTTTTTTTACCCTGTAGAGTCTATATCTTGACACAATGTGGGTCGTTGCTCGAATTCATTGCTAGCCACGAGAAGAACCAATTCAAAAGCAAAACTAGTTCTTCTCTTCTTTTTTTCCGGTTTAATGCCCTCAAAAGGGTTAACAATTACAGTGGCCATTTTCGATTTTAGTGCGCTAATTTGAAATGGCAATTCCAACGTCACATCTAAATGAGGTTTTCCCTGGTGGAAGGGCAATAAATTAGTATGCTCAGTAGCTCACTGCAGAAAGCATTACTTCACCACACCAGAGGGCTTAATTTCTGCAGTCTTTTACTTGTCTAAAACCGTCGTTTTCGACAACAGTTCGGAGATGATCATCACTATTCCAGTAACAGGTTATTAGACTCGAGTAGTTCCTCTTTCGCTCAGTCCGTTGTTTGTGCATGACGCGAATGAAAACCACGAGGGAAAAAAATGTTCGCGTAAAGGCCGCCTCACACTAGCCGATATTTTGTCGGCCGACAAAAACTCTTCACTTGTCCGCTAGTGTGCGGTGAATTCAGCCAAGTCTGCGACAAAATCGGGCTTGTCGGGCGATATCTGACAGTGCTAGATCTCAAAACGTCTTGTCGGGCCTTGTCGGCTAGTGTGCGGTGGGTCAAAACAATTTGTCGGGGCTCGCGCGTACCTCAACCAATGAGGAATTGTCATGAGAGTTACGTGAACAAGCCTCTTTTCAAACATGGCGGAGATCGACTCGGCCCCAAGACTAAACGCGGTTAGTCGGACAAAAAATCGGCTAGTGTGCGGCAAGCTGATGTCCCGACAAATTTTAAACCCGATTTAACCCCGACAAAAAATCTGGAGCTCTGCGACAAAAAAATCGGCTAGTATGCGGTAGCCTTTAAATCCTGTGCTTCTCAACCCCTGGGGTTCGCGCGACCATTTTTTTTTCGCGGTTTTCTTTCGCGTCACGCACGACGGACTACAAACTAAGTGAAAGAGAGACAACTCGTAGTCTACTGCCACAGATTAGGGACCTTTAGATCGGAGGACGAGGACGAGTACGAGTTTTCTGTTCTGAGCACGCGCACTTCGAAAAATGTCGGCCTCCAAACCTTATGCGCATGCTCAGTACGGAAAACTCGTACTCGTAGTCGTCCTCGTCCTCCGATCTAAAGGTCCCTATTGTAAACGTAGACTCCGACAGATAAACAGGTTCTGGAGAAAACGGCTTTTTTCTACTAATTCTGTTAAAAACCGTCTTGTCTCACGTCCGACACTTCTGGAAAACTACCAGACCTAAAATGATTACCTGCGCTACTGGTTAAATATTTACAAGAGTATTGGATTTTCCAGGCTATCGACACTACCAGTTTAAATTTTACAGAAAGTAACCTTTTATCCACTTGTTGAACGTATGCTTTACGATTGTTGACTATAACTTTTAAAATCGTAAACGTGTATTTGTGCTGCGTAAGTTATACATGTATATCAATACAAGAGATAATGAAGAGTGAGAGAGTTCATCCCTCTACAGGCCATATTCGTAAGGTAATCCCTCTAAAGCTATTTTTAGATACAGTATCCAGTCCTCCAGCGGATGGTACTACGCGTGTTGTGTGGATGTCTTCGTGGAGGATGAAAATGCGTGTAAATGATGTTAGGCTGTCCGCGTCAGTAAAATTCCCGTCACAGGATTGGCTTAACGCTTCTTCTCATCTTTCTTGGGATTTGTGAAGCCGGGATTGGACTAAAAATAACTTGAGATGAATTACCTGTATGGAGATTAAATCTCTTACCATTCATCCTGTCTTTTAAGTAATGATATTCCTACCTTAAAAACCAGCAGGTCGATCCCACAACATTAACTGTGATTTTCAACCTGAAACACCTCTTAACAATGCAAAATCTGTAAGAATATCCAACAGTAGAGTACGTGACGAACGGCGTGATGTTAAGTCACGTCAGCTGCATGACATCAATCCAACCAGAGTACGTTGTTAGGTCACGTCAGCTACGTGACAACTACAGTACGCGACTCACGGTCGCATGATGTTAAATCCTGTTTACTGATTTCTTTCCAGTCTGAGGATGTAGCGATTTGTCACGCGGCAGGTGAACGACACATTGAAGTGCTGGATTTCCTGCTCGCTCAAAAATTGAATCACGACCGACTTCTGAGTAATAAAAAGGTATGTTTGTCTTACTAAAGGACATGTTTTAGTCACACAAAATTCTGTTGAAATGTCGATGTCACTCCTGGAGTTAGATACAATGTTGCTGCTTAGGGGCCTCTTTGAAGCTCAAGTGATTCTTCTTGGATTACCAGTGTAAATCCCCATCATTAACTTCACTTTCTCTTATTTGAGGGTTGCTCTTTCAAGTCAAGGATATGTTCACGTAAATCCTACTTCTGCAAGGAACATTTGAAAGAGGGAGGGTAGGGTGGGTCGTGAGTAGAGTGACGTTCGTTGTCCTGGTATTTTCTCAGTTCCCTTTGTGTTTGACTTTCAATGACCAGAATATTCTCACGTTGTTTTGGTTTTTTGACCAATTCGTTTTTTTTGTCCTTGCAGTTTTTAGTCGACCTTGTTATATGTTCCCGCTCTTGCAATTACAAATCTTTGATGAACTTTGTGCTCAGGTATGTGCTACTCAAACTCGGTTTTAAGTTTGTCTATTTTGTGATGAAAATGATTGACAAAGTGACTGACTGACGGACGGACTGACTGACTGACTGACTGACTGACTGACTGACTGACTGACTGACTGACTGACTGACTGACTGACTGACTGACTGACGCACATGCGAGGAAGTGAGCGAACGAACGAAGGAACGAGTAAGCGAAAACACCTGCTGACAGACGGACAGTCGATCAGAACAGAACAACTAATAAACGTAAGGACGACGGATTGTCTGACCGTCGAAAGAACGGACTAATCGTGGTACGAAAATCAGTGGCTTTTACAAAGACGATGCAACTATACAGCTAGAAAATTGTAAAGACAGTCTATGGACAGAACTAAAAATCATCTCCCTCACCCAAAAAACTAACTCCTGTCCTGAATAGGTTCAAGTAAGGAGCCCAGTCGCTCATCAGGCCGACACTAATGATAAACAGTTTCTGTGGACATAAATCTATTAGGAGGATTTCTATTTCGGAGAGATGGGATACTTATACACCATCGTGCTATATCCCTGTTTTATTAAAAACTGGATCATTGGATAATGCAATTCGAGAGTTTTCATTGGCTAAGCCATCATGGTATATGAGCCATTATACCATGATCTACAAAAATGGCGAGCGTATGCGTGATTTTTTGGGCCTCTTTGTTTTTATTGTAGTCTAGTTTTCTGTATTTAATTTTGGGTGTGTTTTTAATAAAACAATTATTCCACTCGCGCTTGTTGGATGTGAGATGATTATAGCCAACTCGGCGACACGCGCCTCGTTGGCTATCTATCATCTCATATCCAACGCGCGCTCAAGGAATAATTGTTAATTATACACCGGGGTGTTAAGTGTCTTGCATAATACCATAACGCAGTGCTACCAACAAGGTTTCGAACCTGGAGCCTCGTGATCTGGAATCCAACTCTCTAATCATGGAGCGAACGCGTCTTCTTTAGTCTCGGGTAAAAGTGGTTGTTGTTCTTTAGTCTCGGGTAAAAGTGGTTGTTTTAAATTGACAATTGATATGGTTTTATTTTCTTCAGTGCACCAGCACCAGTGCATATTTCCTCCTTTCTGTCGCGACACTACCGCATTGAAACCACTAAAAACAAAGAAAACACAGTGGAGCTGGACTTGGCCAGCAGTTTCTGCGAGACCATGGCTAAGGATTTGATCAGCATCTCATGCGCGGAGGATTCTGAGGCAGTCCTTAATTCTCTTGACGGAAAGAACGTGGCATTCTTGGATTTTCTGATCGAATGCGAGCTGAAACAGTGCGTTTCGCATTCTCTAGTCCAACAGTATGTGACGCAGATCTGGTTTGGTGAGCTCAGGTGGGAGCAGTGGAAGTTTATGCTGTTGTTCCTGGTGGCGTTACTCTTCCCGCCCCTCTGGGTGTACCTGTCGCTTCCATTCAAGAACAAGCACCGACAGATCCCCATCATCAAGTTCATTTGCCGGCTCATCTCCCACCTTTACCTGATCCTTATTTTTGTGTCTAACGGTTGTCGTGCCCTGGAATTACTCCGGCCTCATTCTGACGCCTCACTGGTATGAGTACTTCCTCTACATCTGGATCCTCGGCATGCTGTTGTCGGAGATCAGCAGCGAACGCGAACGAAGCGGCTTGGGATGGTTTCCCTACCATCGTAGTCATCTTGGTGCTTTTCTCGGAGCTGCTGCGGATTATTGCCATTGGCTACCACGGCTCTGAGAGACTTAACATCGTGTTCGTGCGAAACCAGTTTCTGGGCGTGGCGCTGACGTTGTGCGTTCTACAGCTCCTTCAGTTTTTGTCCATTCACCGATTGTTTGGTCCGTGGGGAGTGATCATCGGTCATCTTGTCGTAGACGTGCTTCGCTTTCTACTGATCTTGACGATCTTCTTCACAAGTTTCGCCTTGCAGCTCACCGCAGTTTTTCAAGCCTTTAGAAGTAGACGGGGAGAACTCGTACGCAGCCACGAGGACAACGCCAGATTTCGTACTCATCGTGGAACTGCTTTTCTTCAGCGTCTTTGGTCTGACAAATCAAAAGGATTTTTCCGATAAAGACCCATCAAAAAATAACCGGAACATGTCGAAGGTGGTATTTGGTCTGTACAATGTCCTGTGTATTATCGTCCTCATCAACCTCCTCATTGCCATGATGAGCGACACGTACCAACGACTTCAGGAACAGTCCGATGTCGAGTGGAAGTTCGGACGCGCGCGACTCA
>JAHPZR010019353.1:50000-78519 GCA_019787425.1 Platygyra sinensis | reverse complement strand
TTGAAATGAGTTTTTGTATATGGCTTTTTGCCTCATGTCCTAAAACTATGTATGCTTTTAGAAGAAGCTGGTGTTCAAAATCGATACGACCATTAAGGAAAGCTCTTCTTAAATTATGTTTTAGGAAATCTTGTGACAGCCCTGTGGGTAAAAAAAAAGGGTAATCAAATATTTTCTTACGTCCATCAATAGGGTAAAGAAAAATTGGAGATTTTGGTTACGAATACTTTAATAGTTTGGGAACTGCACTTCAAAACGGCCACTCTGTTTTTCTGCAAGTGCTGACCCTCGGTGTCACTGATGAAGTTGAATTCAAATTATTATTCCCTGTAAAATTCTCCCGGCGATTAATGAACCTGAAGTTTCAAAATTTCCGCTAAGTCGTTAAGAAAAAGCAACAGCCTTTTCTGCTTTGCTGATTAAGCTCATAAAAAGAATATTGAGTGACTCATGGGAAAAAAGTTAACGACTTACTAGTTAACGAAAGAAGCGTTTCTGATTCAAGTACGTAGAAGAACTGGAGGACAAAAAAATCACCCTGACTCGTCAAATTCTTCAATTGGTGACGCACTTGTTCGCAGAGGACAGAGCTGGACTTGGGGATAGTGACAAATTGGCTGATATTTTTATGTGACTGGCTAGACACTTTCGACTCAGTTGTAGACGGTGAGATACTTTGAGTAAAAATTTGCCATGATATTCTCTAATGCTGAAAAACGATAAAAGAAAAAACTATGTTAGGAAATTTAGCGCATGACTGGCAGTATTCGGCAGATTGTTATTTACATTACCCGTAGGATGCCCACACCCATAGCGTTTTTTATATTTTATTTCTGTAAGAAAATGTGGCTATTAGCTAATTGACATACTTACAAATGAGGTAAGATGGCAAGGATGTGGTGCTGCAGGGACAATAACATACAGAGGAGCTCAAAGAGGAAGAGGCACGAGTTTGTATTTGTTGCAGGGATCGTCAACAAATGGGAATAATAGAGAACTCTTTTCAGAAGTGCTGGATGTATTGACTGCACCACTCGTTCCATGGTATAGAAATGAAGTACTTTGAGACCTCGTTGAAGTAGGGTTGCAAGAAACAGATACACATAGGGCTGGCTTCAACCATACTGGAAGCTAGAAAGATCACAGATTGTAGTTTAAGCAATAAATGATATGGCTATTAATGTTTTTCAAGCCGCGCTAGAAAGCCTTGCTTGATGCCTATCAGGACACTTGAAAAGAAAAATGTCAGTGCTTTACATATTGAACAAAGTAACTTTGACGTTTTGACACGGATTGTTAATGATAACATTAATTTTAAATAGATATCCCAATAGAAACTGTTCCCAAGGTAACCACCTTTATTTTCAAAATGATGGCAGACACTTTAAAAAACAAGAACGGCTTTAGCTTGCCAACTTCCTGGCTTCCGTTTTAATTGGAAATCCAATGACCAATGCAGGTAAAGTTATAGACTTACTTGTTAACAAAGAAGCATTCTGAGTCTCGAACGAAGAGAAACTCGACGCGAGGAACCCACCCTGACTGGAAAATTCTGTAATGGTTGATGCTCTTGTCGTCAAAGACAGATCTCGACTTGGTATGAGAGAGCCACCGACTGATATGTTGTTTGACTGGCTTGACACACTGGGTCTGATAATATGGACTCTGCTGATGACGGAAAAAACCTTTGAAGAAGACTTGATTTAATTGTCTGGGATGCTGAAAGGTAGAAGAACCGAAAAGATTATTATATATTTTAACAAAACGCTTGAATACTCTGCATTTCTTGACTTACGTTATGTATTTACTGCGAATCTCAAAACAAATATTTTGATTTCTCCAAGACGTTTGGCTGTTAGTTATTTCTTTCGACACGCATACTTGCGCGATATGTAAGATCTTAAAATTGCTCCGCTGCTTCGAGAGGATTACTAGATGGATTGTACATTGATGTTCTAAAGCAGTTCGAAACAACCTTGATCGATGCATAGGAGGCCACTGTAGCTTGAAGGAAAACCGGTAATAACTTCAAGAGATTTTTTTTTTGCTAGACACGGAATAATACATGATCCCCAGAGCCAGTAGGGAACTTCCTTTTATAACCTCCCTTTTATAACCTATATAACCTTTTATAACCTATATAGATATCTCCGGCCTTAAAGGTTAAAGTTTGTTTAGCCGTTTTGGCCATTTTGGTCATTGTTTGTGTATGGCTTTTTGCCTCATGTCCTCAACTATGTATGCTTTTTAGAAGAAGCTGGTGTTCAAAATCGATACGGACCATTAAGGAAAGCTCTTCTTAAATTATGTTTAGGAAATCTGTGACAGCCCTGTGGGTAACAAAAAAGGGATATCAAATGTTTTCTTACGTCATCAATAGGGCAAAGAAAAATTGGAGATTTTGTGGTTACGAATACTCTAGTAGTTTGGGAACTGCGCTGAAAACGGCCACTCTGTTTTTCTCCAAGTGCTGACCCTCGGTGTCACTGATAAAGTTGAGTTCAAATTATTATTCCCTGTAAAATTCTCCCCGGCGATTAATGAACCTGAAGTTTCAAAATTTCCGCTAAGTCTTTAAGAAAGAGCAACAGCCTTTTCTGCATGCTTTGCTATTAAGCTCATAAAAGGATATTGAGTGACTCATGGGAAGAAAGTTAACGACTTACTAGTTAACGAAGAAGCGTTCTGATTCAAGTACGTAGAAGAACTGGAGGACAAAAATCACCCTGACTCGTCAATTCTTCAGCTGCTGACGCACTTGTTGCCAGAGACAGAGCTGGACTTGGGGATAGTGACAAATTGGCTGATATTTTATATGACTGGCTAGACACTATTCGACTCAGTTGTAGACGGTGACATACTTTGGGTAAAATTTGCCATGATATTCTCTGATGCTGAAAAAGATGAAAAGAAAAACTATGTTAGGAATTTAGCGCATGACTGGCAGTGATTCGGCAGATTTTATTTACATTACCCGAAGGATGCCAACACCATAGCGTTTTTTTATATCTTATTTCTGTAAGAAAATATGGCTATTAGCTAATTGACATACTTACACATGAGGTAAGATGGCAAGGATGTGGTGCTGCAGGGACAATAACATACAGAGGAGCTCAAAGAGGAAGAGGCACGAGTTGTATCTGTTGCAGGGGTCGTCAACATGTCGAATAATGGAGAACTCTTCTTAGAAGTGCTGGATGTACTGATTGCACCACTCGTTACATGATATAGCAATGAAGTACTTAGTGATCTCGTTGAAGTAGGATTGCAAGGACAAATACACATAGGGCTGGCATCAACCATACTGGAAGAAGCTAGAAAGATCACAGATTGTAGTTAAGCAATAAATGATATGGGTATTAATGTTCTCAAGCCGCGCTAGAAAGCCTTGCTTGATACCTATCAGGCCACT
Source organism: Platygyra sinensis (assembly GCA_019787425.1). Taxonomy (NCBI): domain Eukaryota; kingdom Metazoa; phylum Cnidaria; class Anthozoa; order Scleractinia; family Merulinidae; genus Platygyra; species Platygyra sinensis. The sequence goes on along the minus strand of JAHPZR010019353.1, from coordinate 75,107 downwards.
GAAAAGAAAATGTCATTGCTTACATATTGAACAAGTACCTTTGACGTTTGACACGGATTGTTAATGATAACATAACTTAAAGTAGATATTTCATAGAAACTGTACCCGAGGCAACAACCTGTATCTTCTAAATGATGGCAGACACTTTAAAACAAGGAACGGCTTTAGCTTGCCAACTTCCTGGCTTCCGTTTTAATGGAAATCAATGACCAATGCAGATAGTAAACTTATTGACTTACTTATTAACAAAGAACCATTCTGAGTCTCGAACGAAGAGAAACTCGACGCGAAGATCTCACCCTTACTGGACAGTTTTGTGATTGCTGATGCTGTTGTCGTCAAAGACAGATCTCGACTTAGTATTAGTGAGACTTCCACTGAAGTATTGTTTGGCTGGCTCGACACTCTTGGTCTAAACGATGTGGACTAAATTTTCTAAATATTGCATAGACTTTAACAATAAACAACGGCTTTAACTGATTAAATTCCTGGCTAGCTTTTAAATCCAAATCCAGTGACTAATGCAGGCAAAGTTATCGACTTACTTATTAACGAGGATACACTCTGAGTCCCGAACGAAGAGAAACTCAACGGGAGGAGACTCCCCTGACTGGACAATTCTGTAATTATTGATCCTCTTCTTGTCAAGGACAGATCTCTACTTAGTTTGAATGAGACACCGCCTGAGATGTTCTTTGACTGGCTTGAAGCACTGGATCTAAATGATATAGACTCTAATGACGACGGCGAAATACTTTGAGGAGGACTTGATTTAATAGTCTGCAAAGCTGGAATTTAGAAGAACAAAAAGGTCGTTCGTCTTTCAACAAAACGCGAAAAGACTCTGCATTTCTTGACGTACGTTATGTATGGACTGCGAGTCTTAAGATTCGCTTCCCGAAACGACATAGTTTTCTAGCCGTTTCAGATATAAATTGATTATGAACTTGGTCATTTTTGTCACATTTAGGGTATGGTTGCTAAACTGTTGTCCTGAACTAGATTATGTTTTTCAGAAGAAGCTGGTGTTAATATATTATCGATAAAACCATTAAGAAAAGCTTTCCATAATTTATATTGAGGGCATCTGTGCCAGTCCTATTGGTCATAAATAGGGTACTAATGTTTGGTCACGTCATAAATATAGGGTAAGGAAATTACAGATTTTGGTCATAAGACGGTCAAGGGTTTGGGAATTTGATTGAACTCAACCACCCGATTTCTCGGGGAGTGCAGTCAATTTCCGGTTTTACTATTCACAATCGTGTTGACTAATTATTATCTGTAAAAACCTCTCCGCGACTTAGTAGCCTGTAGTTTCAAAACTTCTGCTGACTCTTTAAGAAAGAGAAACAGCCTTTCTGCTTTGCTGGTTAACTTTTAGATAGAGGATCGATTGACTCATGGAAGGAAAGTTAACGACTTACTAGTTAACGACGACGCGTTCTCATCCAAGTACATAGAAAAACTGGAAGTCAAAAAATCACCCTGACTCGTCAATTCTCAGTTGTGACGTTCTTGTTGGCAGAGACAGAGCTAGGACTTGGGGATAGTGACAGATTGGCTGATATTTTATGTGATTGGCTAGACACTATTGAATCAGTTGTAGATGGTGACATACTTTGGGTAAAATTTTCCATGATATTCTCTGATGCTGAAAAATATTTAAAGAAAAACAATGTTAGGAATTCAGCGCATGACTGGCAGGATTCGGCAGATTCTTATTTACATTACCCGTAGGATGCGAACACCCATAGCGTTTTTCATATTTTATTTCTCGAAGAAAATGTGGCTATTAGCCAATTGACACACTTACACATAAAGTAAGACGGCAAGGATGTTGCGCTGCAGGGACAATAACATACAGAGGAGCTCAAAGAGGAAGAGGCACGAGTTGTATTTGTTGCAGGGGTCGTCAACAAGTGGAATAATGGAGAACTCTTCTCAGAAGTGCTGGATGTACTGACTGCACCACTCGTTCCATGGTATAGAAATGAAGTACTTTGTGACCTCGTTGAAGTAGGGTTGCAAGGACAGATACACATAGGGCTGGCTTCAACCATACTGGAAGCTAGAAAGATCACAGATTGTAGTTAAGCAATAAATGATATGGGTATTAATGTTCTCAAGCCGCGCTAGAAAGCCTTGCTTGATGCCTATCAGGACACTTGAAAAGAAAAATATCAGTGCTTACATATTGAACAAAGTAACTTTGACGTTTGACACGGATTGTTAATGATAACATTAATTTTAAATAGATATCCCAATAGAAACTGTTCCCAAGGTAACCACCTTTATTTTCAAAATGATGGCAGACACTTTAAAACAAGGAACGGCTTTAGCTTGCCAACTTCCTGGCTTCCGTTTTAATTGGAAATCCAATGACCAATGCAGGTAAAGTTATTGACTTACTTGTTAACAAAGAAGCATTCTGAGTCTCGAACGAAGAGAAACTCGACGCGAGGAACCCACCCTGACTGGAAAATTCTGTAATGGTTGATGCTCTTGTCGTCAAAGACAGATCTCGACTTGGTATGAGAGAGCCACCGACTGATATGTTGTTTGACTGGCTTGACACACTGGGTCTGAATAATATGGACTCTGCTGATGACGGCAAAAACCTTTGAAGAAGACTTGATTTAATTGTCTGGGATGCTGAAAGGTAGAAGAACCGAAAGATTATTATATATTTTCAACAAAACGCTTGAATACTCTGCATTTCTTGACTTACGTTATGTATTTACTGCGAATCTCAAAACAAATATTTTGATTTCTCCAAGACCGTTTGGCTGTTAGTTATTTCTTTCGACACGCATACTTGCGCGATATGTAAGATCTTAAAATTGCTCCGCTGCTTCGAGAGGATTACTAGATGGATTGTACATTGATGTTCTAAAGCAGTTCGAAACAACCTTGATCGATGCATAGGAGGCCACTTGTAGCTTGAAGGAAAACCGGTAATAACTTCAAGAGATTTTTTTTTTGCTAGACACGGAATAATACATGATCCCCAGAGCCAGTAGGGAACTTCCTTTTATAACCTCCCTTTTATAACCTATATAACCTTTTATAACCTATATAGATATCTCCGGCCTTAAAGGGTAAAGTTTGTTTAGCCGTTTTGGCCATTTTGGTCATTGTTTGTGTATGGCTTTTTGCCTCATGTCCTAAACTATGTACGCTTTTAGAAGAAGCTGGTGTTCAAAATCGATACGACCATTAAGGAAAGCTCTTCTTAAATTATGTTTAGGAAATCTGTGACAGCCCTGTGGGAAACAAAAAGGATATCAAATGTTTTCTTACGTCATCAATAGGGCAAAGAAAAATTGGAGATTTTGGTTACGAATACTCTAATAGTTTGGGAACTGCGCTGAAAACGGCCACTCTGTTTTTCTCCAAGTGCTGACCCTCGGTGTCACTGATAAAGTTGAGATCAAGTTATTATTCCCTGTAAAATTCTCCCGGCGATTAATGAACCTGAAGTTTCAAAATTTCCGCTAAGTCTTTAAGAAAGAGCAACAGCCTTTTCTGCATGCTTTGCTGATTAAGCTCATAAAAGGATATTGAGTGACTCATGGGAAGAAAGTTAACGACTTACTAGTTAACGAAGAAGCGTTCTGATTCAAGTACGTAGAAGAACTGGAGGACAAAAAATCACCCTGACTCGTCAATTCTTCAGCTGGTGACGCACTTGTTGGCAGAGACAGAGCTGGACTTGGGGATAGTGACAAATTGGCATATATTTTGTATGACTGGCTAGACACTTTCGACTCAGTTGTAGACGGTGACATACTTTGAGTAAAATTTGCCATGATATTCTCTGATGCTGAAAAAGATGAAAAGAAAAAACTATGTTAGGAATTTAGCGCATGACTGGCAGTACTCGGCAGATTGTTATTTACATTACCCGTAGGATGCCAACACCCATAGCGTTTTTTTTATATTTTAGTTCTGTAAGAAAATGTGGCTATTAGCTAATTGACATACTTACACATGAGGTAAGATGGCAAGGATGTGGTGCTGCAGGGACAATAACATACAGAGGAGCTCAAAGAGGAAGAGGCACGAGTTGTATCTGTTGCAGGGGTCGTCAACATGTCGAATAATGGAGAACTCTTCTTAGAAGTGCTGGATGTACTGATTGCACCACTGGTTACATGATATAGCAATGAAGTACTTAGTGATCTCGTTGAAGTAGGATTGCAAGGACAAATACACATAGGGCTGGCATCAACCATACTGGAAGAAGCTAGAAAGATCACAGATTGTAGTTAAGCAATAAATGATATGGGTATTAATGTTCTCCAGCCGCGCTAGAAAGCCTTGCTTGATGCCTATCAGGCCTCTTGAAAAGAAAAATGTCAGTGTTTACATATTGAACAAAGTAACTTTGACGTTTGACACGGATTGTTAATGATAACATTAATTTTCAATAGATATCCCAATAGAAACTGTTCCCAAGGTAACCACCTTTATTTTCAAAATGATGGCAGACACTTTAAAACAAGGAACGGCTTTAGCTTGCCAACTTCCTGGCTTCCGTTTTAATTGGAAATCCAATGACCAATGCAGGTAAAGTTATTGACTTACTTATTAACAAAGAACCATTCTGAGTCTCGAACGATGAGAAACTCGACGCGAGGAACCCATCCTGACTGGATAGTTTTGTAATTGCTGTTGCTCTTGTCGTCAAAGACAGATACTCACTTGGTGTTGGTGAGACACCCTTTGAAGTGTTAATTGACTGGCTTGACACACTGGCTCTGAGTGATGTGGACTCTGTCGACGACCGCAAAATACTTGGCATAATATATGGTACAATATTCTGGGATGCTGGAAGTTACGAGAACAAAAGGCATTAGATTTCATGTATGGGCAGCGAATATTGAGATAATTATTTTTAATTTTTCAATAAGTTTTAGCTGTGAACTGTTTCTTTTGATTCACCTACTTGCGCGGCTTGCAAGATTTTAAAGTTGCTCTGCATCTGGGACAAGTTTACTAGATGCAATTATTTGCATTACTGTTGTAAAGCAGTGCGAAACAACCTTGATCTATGCATAGCAGGCCAGCGGACGGAAAACCGGTAATAACTTAAAGACGCCTTCTTGACCTTAGCTATGGAATGTTACCGATCCCGGGGCCAGTAGGGAGCTTCCTTTTATGAGCTATATATTTATTTGCGGCCCCAAATACTATAGCATTTTTAGCCCTTTTGGGCAATGAATAAAGTTAGCGATTTTGGCTATTTTAGACATACTAAGGGTATGGTTTTAGGACTCCCTTCCTAAACAAGGTACAGTTTTTAGAAGAAGCAGGTGTTCATTGTCGATAAGGCCATTATGAAAAGCTTCTTAACTTATGTTTAGGCTTTCTGTGCGAGCCCTTTTTGTCATAAATAAAGTAGCACAGGTTAGGTCAAGTCATAAATAGGGTAGGGAAGATTGGAGATTTTGGTTACAAATAGGTTAAAGGTTTGGGAAGTGGGCCGCAAACGGCCACCAAGTTTTTCTGGAAGCACTGTCTCCCCGGTGTCACTCGTCAGGTTTATTTTGAATAATTATTCCCTGTAAAAGCCTCGCAGCGATTCAACGACCTGTAGTTTCAAAACTAGTGCTGATTCTTTAAGAAACAGAAAGAGCCTTTTCTGTTTTGATGGTTAACTTCTTGAAAGAGAATCAGCTGACTCATGGAAAGAAAGTTAACGACTTACAAGTTGACAAGGAAGAATTCTGATCCAAGAACGTAGAAGAACTGGAGGACAAAAAATCACCCTCACTCGTCAATGCTGCAACTGCTGACGCACTTGTTGCCGGAAACAGAGCTGGACTTAAGGTAAGTGACACATTGGCTGATATTTTATCTGATTGGCTAGACATTATTGAATCAGTATCAGGCGGTGACATACTTCGGGTAAGATTTGAAATGATATTCTCTGAAGCTGGAAAAAATGAGAACAAACACTATGTAAGTAATTTTAGCGCATGACTGGTAACTTCCGGCAGTTTTTCACTCACATTACCCGTAGGATGCCAACGCTCATATCGTTTTTCTCATTTCAATTCTCACGGAAAATATGGCTGTAAGCTAATCTATTTCGATACGCATACTTACACATTAGGTAAGATGGCAAGGATGTTGTGCTGCAGGGACAATAACATACAGAGGAGCTCAAAGAGGCAGAGGCACGAGTTGTACTTGTTGCACTGGTCGTGAAGATGTAGAATAATAGAGAATCCTTCTCAAAAGTGCTGGATGTACTGATTGCACCACTCGTTGCATGATATAGCAACGAAATACTTTGTGATCTCGTTGAAGTAGGATTGCAAGGACAAATACACATAGGGCTGGCATCAACCATACTGGAAGAAGCTAGAAAGATCGCAGATTGCAGTTAAACACTAAATGTTATGGGCGTTATTGTTCTCAAGCCGTTATAAAAAGCCTTGGTTAATGCACATCAGGCCACGTGAATGGAAAAATTGTAATACCTACATAAAGTAGGTATTACCTACATATTACCTACATTATATATATTACCTACATATTACCTACATTATTACCTACATAAAGTAGGTATTACAGTAAGGATAAAGGTTGGTGCTGCAAGGACAATAACATACAGAAGAGCTCAAAGAGGCAGAGGCGCGAGTTGTACTTGTTGCACTGGTCGTCAAGATGTAGAATAATAGAGAGCCCTTCATAAAAGTGCTGGATGTACTGATTGCAATTGCACCCCTCGTTGCATGATATAGCAACGAAGTACTTTGTGATGTCGATGAGATGATGAGATTAATTTTAAGTAGATATCCCAATAGAAATCTGTTATCGATGCAATAACTTATGTTTTCTCAATGATTGCATAGAATGTAAAAACAAGCAAAGGCTTTAGCTGGTTAACTCCCTTGCTTGCCTTTTAAATGCAAATCTAGTGAGTAATAGAGGTAATGTTATTGACTTACTTATTAACAAAGACGCATTCTGAGTCTTGAACGAAGAGAAACTCGACGCGAGGAACCCATCCTTACTGGACAATTCTTTAATTTCTGATGCACTTTTCGTCAAAGACAGATCACGACTTAATGTTAGTGAGACACCCACTGTGATGTTGTTTGTCTGGCTTGACACACTGGGTCTGAATGACTCTGCTGGCGATGGCGAAATACTTGGCAGAAGTCTTGATATAATAGTCTGGGATGCTGGAACGTAATAGAACAAAAACTGCATTAGATTTTCAACAAAACGCTAAAATACTCTGCATTGCTTGACTTATGTCAGTAGGGACGGCGAATCTTAAGCTAAATATTTTGAATTCTCCAAGAACTTTTTGCCTCTGCTGCTGTCATACGATTACTAAACGCGATGAACATTACAGTTTTAGAGCAGTCCGAAACAACCTTGATCAGTACTTAGCTGGCCACCGAAGAAAAAAGCATTAATGATAATTTTGGACGTTAGACACGGAATGTTAATGCTGCTGTCCCCCGATGTCACTGATCACGTTGACTTGGAATGATTACTCCCTGTAGAAGCCTTCCTTCGATTCAGTAACCTGTAGTTTAAAAATTTCTGCCGAGTCTTTAAGAAAGAGCAACAGCCCTTTCTGCTTTGCTGATTTACTTCTTGAAAGAGAATCGACTGACTTATGGCAAGAAAGTTAACGACTTTTAAGTTGACGAGGAAACCTTCTGATCCGAATACTTGGAGGAACTGGAGGAGAAGAGATTACCTTGACTCGTCAATTCTGCAACTGCTGACGCACTTGTTGCCAGAGACAGAGCTAAACTTGGGGTAAGTGACAGACTGGTTGATAATTTATCTGATTGTCTAGCCACTATTGAATCAGTTGCAGAGGGTGGCATACTTTGGTTAAAATTTGCCATGATATTCTCTGATGCTAAAGAAAAATGCGAAATAAACTTTGTTAGGAATTTAGCGCATGGCTGGCAGGATTCTATAGTTCTTCGTTTACATTACCTGTGGGGTGCCAATTCTTATAACGTTCTTTTTTTATTTTAGTTCTCTAGGAAGTTCCTACTGTGGGCTATTTTTTGACACGCATACTTACAAATTGAATAAGATTTCGAGGATGGGGTGCTGGGACAATAAATAACAGAAGAGTTTAAAGATAAAGAGGCAAAAGTACTTGATGTAATGATTGCACCGCTCGTTGAAGGATATAACAACAAAGTTTTTAGTGATCTCGAAGAAGTAGGATTGCAAGGACAAATACACACGAGGCTGGCATCAATTATACTGAAGAAGGTCTCAGTAAAAGAACGCAGAATGTAATTCAACTAAATGTTATTCACATTGGTTGATGCTTATCAGGCCAGACAAATAGAAAATGCTAATACCTAGATAAAGTACCTGTAACGTTTGATACGGATTGTCAATGATGACATTAATTTTTCATATTTATTAAAATACCAGATTCCCACTGACGCAATAAGCTATATTTTAATCACATTTTTGCTTGTTTATTTTCTGGCTCGCCCTTTAAATCAGAATCAACTTTCTCACTGAAAGAAAGTTACTCATTAACGATGAGGGGTTTGAAAACAAGTACGAAGATAGACTCGGTGTCAAGAAAACGGCCTGACGAGACACCTCTGTACTTGGCGATGCTCTTTTCGTCAAAAAGAGAGTTGGTCTTGAGGTTAGTGTGACACCAGACTGTTTTATTAAGCGCTTGGCTAGTGACGCTGAGTGATAATAAGAGGTGACAGGCCTGCGCGACTCCCATTCACCTGTAATAGCCAGTTAGAGCTTAGCTCTCACCAGTATATCCTTTAAGGATCTGCCCCTTCTGTACGAGACAATGGGGGGGGGGGGATCTTTGAATATTCTTCTAAGCAATGGCTGTTGTTGAATTAAATGCCAGTTCTGCATAAGTATATGCTTAAGGTTAGGCACTGATGAGCGATATTGTGTGACAAAAGGCAAGATTCGCGTGTTAGGTTTCTGTTTCTGTTGTAGGGCGTGTTTTCTCTCCTCAAATGTAATTTCTGCGAGAGTGTTTGTTTCAGGGTACCCTCTTTCTATGAGATTTGTTTTAAATCTTTTTACAGCATTTCTAAATGCTGTTTTGGAGGAGTTAGTGCGGAGAAGTCTAAGTGCTTCGCCTTTAATAAAGCCCTTCTTGACCCCTGGTGGGTGGCAACTTGAGAAATGTGTGTACTGAAATGTTTCAGTAGCTTTGAAATGAGTTTTAATGTCTAGTCTAGACTCTTTTGCAAATCTTTCGCCTTTGTAAACTTTTGTGTCGAGGAACGTGGTTTCCGTGCCGGAAACTTCAGCCGTAAACTTGATAGTTTGGTGGTGGCTATTTGCTTGTTCAATGAATTGCGTGACTTCGTCTTTGTTTATATTCCAGATAGAGAATATATCGTCAATGTACCTTTTCCAGGCTAGTGGTTTTTTAGCGCTTCGTTCTAGAATTTGTGATTCTACCTTTCCCATAAAGATATTGGCAAAAGAGACTGCCATTTTAGTACCCATGGCTGTGCCATGCGTTTGGAGGTAGTTTTTTCCAGTGAACTGGAATGAGTTTTCTTGTAGAATCAGTTCAAGCGCTCTCTTGAGATATTGTGTTGGGATGGGGGATTCTCCTTCATAGAAGGATTCGTATGCATGGCATACTGTTTCTATCCCCTCCTCTTGAGGTATATTTGTGTATAGACTTGTAACGTCCATTGAAACAAGGATAGCGTTATAAGGAACTCTCGTTCTTTCTATGAAATTGATGAAGTCCGTAGAGTCTTTGAGATATGACTCTTGTTCTTATGCTATGGGTTGAAGGAGTTTGTCCACAAATGCAGACAACCTTTCAGTCGGACCATTGCATCCAGAAATTATTGGTCTTCCAACCGGGGTTGGTTTGTGAATTTTTGTAAGCGTGTAGAACACTGGCGTGCGAGGCGGGTTAGGTGTTTGACAAAACCATTTGTTGGTCATGTCATCAATATAGTTGTGTTCGTAGAGTTCTTTAACTAATTGTTGAACTCTAAGCGATGTTTCTACAACCATAGGACGTTCAAGCGGTTTGTAGTGTACAGGGTTGTCTAGCTGGATTTGTCCTTCGCGGATTTTATCTACAGTGTTCAAAACAACCGTTCGTGTGCCCTTGTCTGCTTTTTTAAGATTGATGTTGGGATTTTCAACGCCTTTCGTTCGGTGTTAAGCAGATTGTCCTTAGGTTTTGTTAGCTGTATTTCAGCAAGTTGAACTTTAACCTCTTCTAAGTAGCTTTCTAGAGCCACTGATTTCTGAACCGGCGGTATCCAGTTAGATTTAACATGGAAAGGATGCGGTTCTTTGTCTTTCCCAAAGAAAAAGTATTGTAGGCGCATTCTTCTTGCGAAATTTTCGAAGTCCTTTGAAAGATGGCGCCTTATTTGTGTCTCATTTTCTTTTGGTGTGGGGATGAATTTGAGACCTTTGGCTAACAAGTTGGTCTGGTCGTTTGTCAGCGCTATGTCTGAGAGGTTTTTTATATGTTTTTTGTTTGCCTCTGTTTGTGCAATTAAACGATCTTTTCGATCATTTCTTCTGCGTTCTTTTCGCTTTTTATTTTGTGTATGGGATGGATTTATCTTCCCATGTCCCCGTTTTATATTTCGAGAGTCAGAGAGGACACAAGTATAATCTCTCTTCTGTTTATTATTGTCTTCCAAAAATGTTGGCAATGACATGATCTCGGCTTTAAGTTCCTCGATTCTCTTCGACACTCTAGTTACAGTGTTTTCGTTAACAGTTTCTTTGGGCGCCGAGCGCGCGAAAGCTGTTGTTATGGTTACAATGCTCTTTTGTTTTTGTTGGCCTGAACTCTTTTTTCTTGCCTTATGGCTGTACGGAAGCCTTCGATGTTTCGATTGTGAAACCTTATTAGAGCTTGTACATATTCTTGCTCAGGTTTTGAGCGAAGACGTTTAATGTCTTTTCTGAAATCGCCGTCCGCCTTTATTTTGGCCCTGGCTCTGTACTGCAGTGACTTGGGGCAAGTCTGCCTTTCCAGGTGCTTTTTCAGTGATTTCAGCGCGTTCTGAGAATGTACAAGGTCTTTCTCCAGTTTGCTGGGATTGTCTCGCTTGCGTTTGCAGTGGTTCTCTTGTTTGACCTTGCGTTGTTCGGCGCGGGTAGACTCTTCACTATCCGTTGAGCCAAGGTCTGGATTGTCCGCATGCAGGTTCGTTCTCTCAGCTCTTTGGTTGTTCACATTCGTCTCCTCGTCAGTATCTTTCATAATGCAGTCATTGCTGGGTTTGGCGCGGTCTGCTATTAGACGGTCTGATGTTAGTAGGCTCATGGCCGTAGTATCTCAGGCAACACCGCGGTTTCGATCCTTCTGGATCTCGTCAGTTGCCGATAAGGAGAGCGGTATCACTCGGTCAAAGGCCTGATTTTTGCAGCTTTTATACTCGATCGGCGGATCGAAAATTCTTTATTTCGATTGGCTGATGCATCACAAGTGGAATGTGATAGAGTAGTTCTTTCGATCCTATAGACCCTTTGCATAAATGGCGGCTTAATTTGAATAACAATACTTGGTACATCCTTAGCCTCACATTCATGTTTCAAGACAAAGGAAATTTCACATGAATGTGAGGCTAAGGATGTACCAAGTATTGTTATTCAAATTTAGGCGCCATTTATGCAAAGGGTCTATTGTACACAGCTGGACGCTGTGTTTTTTCTGGTGGCTATAATGCAAAATTTCAAGCATGTATAATAGATATTTCACAGAATAAAGCAGTGTATGTCTTTTTTTTTGGTGGCTATAATGCAAAATTTCAAGCATGTATAGCAGATATTTCACAGAATAAAGCAGTGTATGTAGGGACCCTTTTGGCCAGCTGTTGATATTGATCCGTTCAATTAACGGGATCAATATCAGCAGCTGGACAAACCACCTTATATAATTCTAATAAATAAATTTACGTTCATTTGTAAACTTTTTCCTCTATCAAAACCACACTACATAACTCAAGGCAATAAAATTAACAATAACCCTCTTAAAATCGCCACTTTTTAAGACCCCTGATAGTGAGGCGTTAAACGCAAGACTCCATAAAAATCTCACTTTTAAAAATCTCACTTTATAGACTCTTAAAAGTATCACTTTTAAGACTCTTCAAATGCACCACTTTTAAACTTTTTAACTGCCCCACTTTTAAAACTTTTTAAATTCCCCACTTTTAAAATTTTTTTCAATGCCCCACTTTTAAGACTCCTTAAAAGTCTCACTTTTAAGACTCCTTAAAAGTCTCACTTTTAAGACTCCTTAAAAGTCTCACCTTTAAGACTCCTTAAAAGTCCCACTTTTAAGATTCCTTAAAAGTCTCACTTTAAAGACTCCTTAAAAGTCCCACTTTTAAGATTCCTTAAAAGTCTCACTTTTAAGACTCCTTAAAAGTCTCGCTTTTAAGACTCCTTAAAAGTCTCACTTTAAAGACTCCTTAAGAGTCTCACTTTAAAGACTCCTTAAATGTCTCACTTTTAAGACTCCTTAAAAGTCTCACTTTAAAGACTCGTGAGGAATTCGGTATACTTTGGCTAACATTTGGGGCGGTATTCTGGGATACTGGAAAAGATGAGAGAAAAATCTCAAAGACTTTGAATTCCTCGAATTATTACCATCAAATTATAGCAATGAATAATTCCAATGAATTTGTCTTGATACTTATACTTACGGAATATGTAAGATGATGAAGTCGTTGCGCTGCAAGGGCAATAACATTCAGAGGACCTCATATAAAGAGAAGCACTAGGATCATTGCTTGCATTGGTCGTTACGTTGTAGGAGAGTGGAGAACCCAGGTGAGAAGTGCTAGACGTACTTATTACACCACTCGTTAAATGATAGAACAACGAAGTAATTTGTGATGTCGTTGAAGTAGAACCACAAGGACAAATGCAAATAGAAGTGGTATCAACTGTAGTGGAAAAAGCTGGAAAGAATACGGAATACAATTCAACACAAATACTTACTGCTTTAAGGCAGTTTTCAAAAGAACTGATTGATAAATAACGTTAACATTTACCTATGGTATCTTTAACGCTTAGCACGGAGAAAAAACCATCCTGACTTGACACTTTTGCATTTACTGATTGTTGTTCTTGTGTACAAAAGTCAGGGATGGGCTTGGGATTAGTAAATTATTAACTGAACATGATAATTTTTTGAGCCTATTCACTAAATGGTTTTCGAATTATTTTTCAATTAAGTAACGGTGCAACCCAAGAATTTCGTTGTTTGCCATAATTGTAACAGAGAACATGTGACTTCAACCAAGTGACGCTTTACAGTTTGAACGTGACCTTTGTGACGTACGTATCGATGTTTCATTTTAATTTTTACGCAACTGCTTGGCTTAAATAGTCACACGATGGCATTATTTCGCAGTTTTTTTAATTGATTTGCAGTATTTGCTTGATTTGTTTGTTTATAGACCTTTTTTTCTATTTCCTAATTGCAAATCATGCTTGTAAATCAATCGTTTTTTAAGCGATTATTCAATAAAAAACGGTTTTTCAAGTCTCTCTTTTGTCAATTTTTGCAAAATCGCGAAAATTAATGCTCGCGAAATAGTGTTCCAAATTCGCGATATTACGTGCTCGCGAAAATTAGTACAAATAAGGTAATACTGACTCAACAAGTGCTCAATAACCTATGTTTTCTAACGTCATGTTGAACTTTTGGGAACCAGCAATGGCCCTTCCTGGTTCGCTTGCTTGTTCCCTTGCCGGAAGAGAATCGACTCAGGCTAAGATATATAACGACCCACTCATTGCTGAATAAGCGGGTCTGACTCACTAAGAGAAAATAGGGACGAGAAGAAACCATCCTGACTCGACACTTTTGCATTTATTGATTGTTGTTCTTGTGTACAAAGTCAGAGATGGGCTTGGGATTAAAAAATTATCAACTGAAATCTGTTTTTAGCAAAGCTTCAAGTCCTGAAATGACGTCACAATCATTCCCAGTCTCCTGTTTTTGGTCTCGCGGTTTTGTACCCCACCCGAAGTGAAATTTGACGCTTTTGATACTTTAAAACACGGGCAAGGAAAATCGCTATCGAAATATTTGTTTTGCTATTCTTATCAGTACACTGTGGAAATTTTATCGAGCAAATATAAAAAAAAATCTGTCATATACACTTTAAGCTAACCAAAAACTTAATAACAATAATAATAATCATAATCATAATCATAATAATCATAATAATAACAGTAATAATAATAATAATAATTGCAATAATAATCATAAAAATTACAATTTCCTCGATTGTGATTGATTTAAAAAACTCCTATTTCCCACTAATTCACTGGTCAAGCTGTTATCGGACAGTTTCTTATCGGACACCTTGTTATCGGACAGTTTGTTATCGGACAGTTCAATAAGCCAATCACATTCAAAGATGTAGTTAAAATTAACCAATCACATTTAAAGTTGTGGTTTAAATCAACCAATCACAACCTTGGTTTCAATCACCACAGAAACAAGTGTACAAACTCCTAAATTGGGGCTTTCTTCAAAATGGAGAATTTTTTCCCCTTGAACAATGATTATGTTTTAAAAGACAGAAGTGATTTATTTTATCCTATGGCACAAATGTTTATGCGAACTATCCAGACGAGTTCCTTTGTGGATATGTAAACATGTTCAGATTAAGTTCAGCCATCCACAGCATTGTTTATCGCTTCGCAACAACCGCGGCAAACGGAGACAAACATCCACCCGGCTGTAATACCACTCACTGCACAGTACGCTAGTATTTCCTCCCTCGAAAATCCTCATTTTGTTCAACAAAATCAAAATACAGGAACAATGACAGTAGACCAAGCCAAGGTTTCCCCTTGTATCAGACTTAGAAATTTCAGAAATAAATAATAGTAAACCCACAGCCTCCAAAAACATCGCTCGAGCAACTAAATCATGGCTGGCAGCATACTAGGTAGAACGTTGTAAAGCCAAAAACATTAATGCATTTAACTGCCAGTGAAAGACGAGAATTGTTTCACATTGCTAGCGGATACGTGCCTGCACAATCCAGCTCGATATCTGCGATTTCTTCGACATTCCCTTTGCCTGTGCCTGCAGCTTCAGCAAATCCACCAGCTGTAGGCGAATGTTCGTCCAGCAGCTCCAATCAGTTCAAACCAAGTTTCTTCATTAGCGAATGTGGTAGAATTCACCGGTATGCTGTCGTCCAAATACAGCATGTCTAAAAAAATCTCTCGGCGCCATTTTAAATTTTCAATAAACAGTTCAGTGTGTTTAAAAAACACCAGCAACTTAAGAAAATCCCCGTCCCAAAAAGCCAAGGAAATGAAGAATCATAATTGAGTCTGGCTCTGATGTTTACAACTTAAAGTGTACTGTCTATTGACTCAGCTTAAAAACCTTGAATCTTGCTGGAAAAACAGCCTTGGCAAGCGTTCGGAATTTTAACCAAATTCCGCAAAGTTCTGCGCAGTTGAGCGTTTTTCATGCATGGTTGCGTTTTTGACTGACATAAGACTTGTTTTTCGCTCGTCACTTGGCAACCAGCAAATGTCGATTTCAGAGCGACATTAAATGCAAATTTTCCCTTTATTTCATAGCTTTGCTATTCTTCTTTTCTCGGGAATTGTAATTTTTATGATTAATTGGTAATAAGACTTCGTGTCGTCCAATTCTGTCTGTAATCATACTCGTATGATTACAGACCGAATTGGACTCCACTCAGTCCTATTACCATTACTAATAATATTTTCTTACCAATAAAGCTCACAATAATCTTCATAAAGGGAGCTCAATCATTTTTGCCTGATTTTCTGGTCTAGAAGACAACTCGCTCATTCAGAACCTTCTATGGTAGTGTAATTCTTGTCTGAGTCATGTGGAAGGTCTCTGTTAATGTCTGTAATATATTTTTAGAAACTGTGGGCGACGCTATTGTCTTAGTCCTAGCGACAGTCGTCATAACTCAAACTGGAGTTCCCACTAGTTTTATGCGAGCAAATCCTAAGCTAGTTTCAAGGTTTCTCGGTTTTTTAGCCAAAATCACTAGTATACTTGAGAATGAAAACTCCAATGCTGACTTGAGCGAGCATATCTCTTCGCCCGTTAACGTTGTCAACAACAGTTAATTTCCGATTCGTTAAACAAAATCTTTTTTGTTCCATATTACTTGACGAAACGAAATGAAAAGCTCTTCACGAAATCTTTACTTTAACACCATATCAAACGGATGAAGAGTCTATATGAGGAATGATCTGACAATAATGAAATGTTCTTCACACTTTCAGAATGTATATAACAAGATAAAACATCAAGTAGGGCTGAGAAAATATATTTGCATACGAGAATGAAGCACAACCAAGTTAGCAGTTGAAACGGTTGCAAGCGGGTTCTTAATAAACAAGTCCAACATCAATGGAAATCAGCTTATGATCAGTCCAAAAAGAGTGATATTGAGAACAACACCCGAGTTGTGTTAGAGAAAGGTCTTGTATCGAGCCGGGTATCGAGCTCCCTCGTGCGCAGAAGTTGACATGGAACTAAGTCGTTTAAGTTTCAATAGAGACCTTCAGATTGGACTACGAGTACGAGATTGAGTACGAGTGCGAGTTTCGAATTTCAAACCAGTGAAGTTTCTAGAGTCCTTGCTCTACATGTTGGTGTTTAGGTAGAGAGGGAAGCTCATGGGATGAGATGGGTCTGTGTTGTGATAATGTGGAGCCTGCAAACTAGAATTGAAAAGTCGTTCTCGTACTTGATCTCTTACTCGTACTCAAATCTGAAGTCCCCTAATATTAAAGTGCTAGAGAGAGCTGATTACAACTTACCTTGGAAGAAAACAGAGAGCCAAAACACAAAACAAGCTATCTTAATGCTGTTGTTGCAGGACATTGCTGTTTTGAGAGGCACTGCACCTGTTTTGTTGCTTCGATTAGCTTGCCGTTATTAACCATGAACATAAGTGTTATTTACTTTGTTAGCCCCGTCTACTATGTACTTCAAGAGACAGCTCGAAATAAAGTTAGATCCATGACAAGTCTGTTCGATTTGTTATTGAACCTCAGACAATTTCCATTTTCACTGAGTAACACTATCCTGGATGGAAAGATCATTAATATTCTGATTTACAGCTGGCCACTGTTATTTAAAAGCAGTTTTTGCATTAGATCATATCAGTTGATAAGCAAGTATTATTGACAGGTTTATTGTCTGAGAGTGGAGTGACGCACTTTGGCTTTCCAAGAAAACGAACTTTGCCCCATGTTATTCAGCTGAGATTTTTCCATGAATTGTGCTGGCACTAAAATAGTATACCCGAATACCTACGGTTTCCGAGAAATTCTGATAAAAACCACAGGCTCGTAGAAGGAGAGGGGTGGAAAGGTTGTATGGGGTTAGGGTAAGTAGGTGTTGGTTGGGTGCGTGGAATTATTTTTGTGGCCATATCAATGGGAAAAAATGGGTATTCAAAAGGTTTGGTTCATATCAGAGAGATATGTTGAAGGACTAAGCATGCTGCAACTTAATGGAAAAATCGGAAAGCGGGCGTCTTATGTTCAAAAGCCGATTGTTTTGAAAATCTTATGGGCTTCTATACGAGGAGTGGGGAGGGTA
Source organism: Platygyra sinensis (assembly GCA_019787425.1). Lineage (NCBI taxonomy): Eukaryota > Metazoa > Cnidaria > Anthozoa > Scleractinia > Merulinidae > Platygyra > Platygyra sinensis. The sequence goes on along the minus strand of JAHPZR010019353.1, from coordinate 57,487 downwards.
AGGAAGGAAAGATGCGGCTGAAACTGTAGCATGAAGAAAGAGTTTTGGCATCTGAGCTTGGGTAAGATTACATTTCTGGATCCATCTTCAGAATGTAACAAAAGCAGCCCAGATGATTTCGTTTTCTGAACAAACACTTTCAAATAAACTGCTCACAGTTACTAACGCCAGAGTGATTCGCAGGGCAGGTTTTGTGTTTATCGATTAAACATCGTCGTCAAATGTCAATTGTATGATTAATTGTCTAATACTTCTCGATTGATAAAGGGCGATCGAAAGATTTTCTGATCTATTTTAATATAAAGAGCTATTATACTTTGAATATTCACAATGATTATCGGTTGATCTACCCTACTTTAGAACCATAATTTTGATTCCCTCTTGTCCCTTTTAAACGATGCCTGTCAAACCAAAATTATTGTTATGGAAAAAGTTTATGGCTGCATAACTTAGTATAAATCTGTCGTGCATGACCTTTTGCTATTAAAAAGTGGATGTTATTAAAAGAATACGGTACAACAGATCAAGCCATCGTAAAACAACCTTAAGTAGCTTTCTTATTTTACATTCCAGATACATTTATGGCTTAATTTAATCAGTTTTTAAAAAGCTGTTCTAACATGAATGGAATTGTTTCAGCCGATATCGTCAACGATTGAAAACTACATATAGACCGCTCTTTGTTTGTGGCAAAAACACTATCCCGCATTAGCCGGTGGGGTGGTTGGGTGACATATTTTTGTTCGGCACTGTCGCGTAAAAATACTTAAGAAATATTCTGAAAGAAAAAAACGTTATAACAGTAATTAACAAATAAAGAAGCCTCGACTTTGCTCTGTTCTGTTGTAAAGCACGCAGGAAGCGGTAGAGCACGAAAGAAGTGTAGGGGAAAACACGAGACGCAGTCGAGTCTTTTTCCCCACTTCTTCACTGATCTACTGTTTTTTAAGCGCTTTACAACAGAACAGAGCACAGGTGAGGCTTCTTTATTTGTTTTATGGTCCAATGAGTCCAATAATTTCCCACGCATTTGCTGAATTTTCAAACCAAACTTTGTATTCCAAAGGAGTAAAAGTGGCGTCAGCCGTGTACTGATCTCTTATAAGGCACGCAAAAATAAGCCAATCACAATCCTTGTTAGAGCTGTTCGAATAATTTGATTGGCTAACGAGACGACAGCTGTCAATCATAAACTGGACTTCAGCTAAGCTTTCACTTTCAAGTTGCTTTCGAGAGAAGAACGATGTTTTCAAAGTTCGCTTGTTTAACAAATCAGGATGTAAACGCAGGTAAAGGTTGCTATAGTCCAGAGGAATCCGGCCGCTTTGTGGCTCATGAAAACGGGCACTTTTCCAATGGCCCGGAAATTACGACAGAAGGAGCTCAAAGCTTGCGGATGATGAAAATGCAAAATGCCGAGTTGTATTTGAAAGAAGCTACAGTTATTTACGGCTTTTACCTGCTTGCAGCAAGATTGGCCGAACTAACGTCAAAGTTGGAAAGACTAGACCGCTCGCACTTGTTCAACTCCGAGCACAGGAGTAAGCTCTCAACTGATTACTCGTTGGGTAAGCGATGATACGGAATTGTTGAAGTTTAATTCGTGGAGATGACCGGAGCCGTCGCTACTAAGCAAGCGAGCGTTAATATACTGCATGTAAGTGATGTTTGAGAATTTTTTGCAAAAAATAAAGCTTCTCATCATAAACAGAGACAGCTCAATGATATTCTTTGCCGTTGTTTTACTTCGTAGCATAATTTCTGCCTTCGTAATATATTCTGATGTCTTTCATCGAAGAATTCGCTAGGTTGAGGATTTGTTTATTTCGCTGCGCGTTTTGTCGGAATCAAAACTTGTTATTTTCGTACAGTTTTTGCACTACTGTTGTCAACGATGGGTCCATGAACCATATTTACTGCTGACAAATAACTCGTTTATATTGATTTTGTCTGAGTCGCACAGGGCATGTTTAATTTGAGTCAAATTAGTCGAAATTCCAAAGCAAAAATTTGAAAGCCAACTTAATGTCGTCAACCCGTTCTTTATTCTCTGATAAAGCACGCTGTTTCAGCAAATCAGAGCGGACGTTCTATAGAAACTTTATTATAATAACTTTATAATACCAACCTTATTTCGGTGTCGCTGTATTTAGCTAATCGGGGACACTATAAATTACGATTAATCACGTCAGAATTATGGAAGAAAGGTACAAAATCTATCAAACGTAAAATTGTACAATAACTAGAGATTTTGCACGGCAGCCATGTTGCATGGTAGAAACAATGAAAATGTTTTGTATTAGAAAGATTTTTTCCCATAGGAAAAAGAATCTATTGTTACTGCCATGCAACATGGCTGCCGTGCAAAACCTCTATAAATCTAAAATCTACTTCCCAAAATAGCTATCTAACTGTAGCCACTCAATTTAATCAAAAACTAAATACAGATTAAGAGCAGTTTCTTCTAAGGATCAAAAATCGAAAGAAAACATGCTTGTACACATGTATTTAGATTGAGACTGTATCTTAAGGCACTCCTTAAGGTATTCAAAGCCTTCTTCTATAGGGCAAAAACCTACTAGGTTTTAGAACAGCGTCCAGCCTTAACATTCATTGAAGCGCATCATTAATTTAGAGAAGGGCTTCTGCCCTAACTGGTGCAGCCTCTGCAGAAGATGACCTATTTCAATGTTGTGAGATTTGTAAAATTTTTCATGATATATTTAAAAAATGGATTTTAATTAGATTTTTAAAAAAAATAAGTACCTGTATTGTTCAAACATAAGACACAAACAGCAGTGATAAAAATGTTGCAAAATTATAAAAATTAATCTTCTTCCATCGGGCAAAAACTTACTAGGTCTTAGAACAGCGTCCAGCCTTAACATTCATTGAAGCGCATCATTAATTTAGAGAAGGGCTTCTGCCCTATCTGGTGCAGCCTCCGCAGAAGATGACCTATTTCAATGTTGTGAGATTTGTAAAATTTTTCTTGATATATTTTTAAAATGGATTTTAATTAGATTTGTTAAAAAATAAGTACCTGTATATTGAAGAAACATAAGACACAAACAGCAGTGGTAAAAATGTTGAACTTGCACATTTTGATTATGACTTGACGTTTTGTATGTACTCTACATACATTTTCAAAAGTAACCGTTGGAATTTAAACAGCAATTTATATATAACAAAGGTGAGAGGACTGGAACCTAGATTAAGCAAATACTTAACAGTAAGCTATAAAACTAGAAACGATTAATAAAGCATCAGCCATTATGCAAGAGCTTGAGCCAGCTTTCAACGTCAACGTCGGAAGTGAAAAGCTCATGCTTTATTAATCTTTTCTAGTTTTATAGTTTACTGTTAAGTATTTGCTTAATCTAGGTTCCTGTTTTAAATTTCAACGATTACTTTTGAAAATGTATGTAGAGTACATACGATACGTCAAGTCATAATCAAAATGTGCAAGTTTTACATGTATATTGGAGTCACGTTTTCCGAGCGAGTCATGTGGACTCTTACTGGTATTATGTCTGAGACACTACTCAGGGCGAGACCATGATTGACCCTTGTATATCAGTGCAGTAATACCCTGTAATTTGTGACTGATGTTGATTCTGGATTAGGACTATACAGATGTCAAAGACTACACAGATCATTTTGGCGTCAATTGGTTACTGTTGAATGGGGAGAGCCAATATCTTCCTTTATATACTGCCCTCCGGTTAGTCTATTTTCCTTTATTTTACAGTAAGAGAAGTATATAAGAAAAAGTTTGATTTCCAAAAATTTGCTCTCTGAATCAGTCCGGGCCATAGCCAGAAGTGGATATACGATTTCCTGTGCTCTGATTGGCTCACGCAAAACCAAAACATTGCCTAGACCGCGAAAGGGCTAAGACCGAGGGAAATGGCGAGAGAGAAGAAATCAATGTCGGCGGAGACGTCGCATACAAATAAACTACAATAATAATACGGTTGAATCTTTCCCATCTATTAATCCCACGATCTCTTGAACTTGCGAATAATTCGAACCAGTAGTCGTTTTACTTGGATTCGCTGTATTCGTGTAATTAATTTTACTCCCGATTCGAACCAATTTCCTTTTATCGCATAAGCTTAGCTTCGATAAAGTTAAGACAACCTATACTAATGCGACTTGCTTTGCACGAGGTATCGTTCCACAATCCAGGACTGCCAAAGATCCAAAAAGGCTGATTTTGGCCTCGACAGCGGTGATCACCACTTTCAATTTAAGCTACGCTGTTTGCTGTTGCAATATGAAAGGTATCTAGCTGAAATTATTATAGGGTTATAAGGTTCACTTTCTTGTCTTTTATATTTATCCATATTGATAAATCTAGAATTGATAGATCTGTATTTAAAGGGGACTTATTGTGGCTGTGCTTTTGTTCAAAATTATATCAAATTATATCAAATTATATCAAATTATATATATATATCAAATTATACATGGATCAAAAGTGAAAATATGCAGTCTTATTTCCATGCCTTCAAAACCATCAGTGGAAAACCCTATTTGGTCACTTTTTTGAAGCTTTCTCCTCCTTTGGCAACATGCAATAGCCAGTTGCAAGGAATGACTGCACCCCTCCTGCTCTTTTATCTTTGCTCATTTCTGTGCAGAGCAACAAATGACTCAACTTTGAACAGTAGCATGCACATTCTATGTGGATGTGAATCTCTATTGCAGTACATTATAGTTATGAGAAACAATAGGTTGATCAACAAATGAATTTATTATGGTAAGTTGATGTTCTGGTTTCAGTATCGCCAAATGGGTATGGCTGAATGCATTTTGCAAGGTCCAGGGAATGTCAAGACCTTTCAAGACCTTTCTAGATCTCCCTTTATGACTACTCCCCCTGGATCTGACCTTTTGTGACCACTTCCCCCCATGATGGGATGCTATTTTCAAGACCTTTCATGTAAAGTCAGTCTGCCCCCCTCCCCCCCCCCCCCCCACCCCATCACACACAGACACAGTCACAGAAGCCACATGACATAAACAGTCCATGCTTTATTTCGTACAACTAGAAATTTCAAGAAATTCACTTTCAGAATGCTATACATTTCAATATTGTGGTTTGAAAAGAAAAGCACATGGTGAAAATTACAAAGCCCTGCTGAAGATATTCTTACTGGAAAGCTTGAAATATAGATATTTAAATTCCCAGAAACCTACAGCTTAATTTTCAATACTTCTACCAATATGTGTTACATACCATGATTGCAAAACTATAAACAAGTATTAAAAAAAAAAAAAAAAAAAAGGTATACATGTAGCTATTATTTCTTTGTAACAAACAGTGGAAAAGCTCTAAGGCCCTGTTTACAAGGAAGTAGAGTAGCCCTACTGCCAGGGTAATCAGGTTAAAAGATAACCCAGGTAAATTTACAAGGAGGGTAACACTACTGCCTGAGACAACATAACGTTTGTTGTGCTTCGGTTACCTTGTAAATAAAGCACAAACCAGCGCTCAAAGTTAACTTTTTACTCTAATTGTAAAGTTTTGCTGGTAAGATTTTTTCTACTAGCAATTGGTGAGACCACTAGCAAATTCTTTCCAAATGTTTTGTAGACATGGATTATTCTAACTCACAAACATTTGCCAGTGGATGTTTTTCTAAATCACAGATTATCAAAAGCACTCACTTTTTGCGAGTTTGCGTGCGTTAATTTCGAAACCTGACAAACAGATTACAAAACTGGAAAATAATTTATTTCCAAAGCAAAAATATGACAAATTAGTATATACACACTCAGTGATCTTAGTGTTTTAAGCAATCTGATTGGTTCGCTATCTCTGGCTAATGAGCATTATTCACCCCCTACCGAGTGAGTAATGCGAAAGCCAAACAAAAATAAAGCATACTTTTGAATAAAGCATACTTTTGATTCACACTGATTTGAACGGTGTCTAAGGGCCATTATTCTAGACTGTCACGAGGTTTTTTTGAATATTAACTATAGATTTTCCATGTTCAAAGATTCTGTAAATAGTTTCGCGAATTCGCGCATGCTTTGTACCGCTTGCACGTTTTCCACGCATGAATTGAGAGGTCAATTAAATCGATTTTTAATGGTTTCCTTCTGAAAATGTTGTTGAGATCACTTCCTGTGTATATACTAAAACAATTATTCTTCTCAATCTTGGTGAATAGTGGCAGAATATTTACCTCGCCGCTTCGTGGCTCGGTAAATATTCTGCCACTATTCACCTCGATTTCAAAGAATAATTGTTAATTGTGAAAGAACTTGATGTTTTCTGGGCCATAATTCGCTGATTTTGTCAGTATTGTGATCATATTTTGCTTTTTGGAGCCAAAATAGAGTTGTCCCGGGTAGGCAAGTTGTCCCTTGCAGAGCATTTACAAGGCGCTAGGGTTACCCTAGCGCCAGGGTAACCCTAGCTGAATCAGCTAGGATTGCTCAGCTAGGATTACCCTAGCGCTAGGGTGACCCTAGCTGCCTTGTAAATGCATCAATGAAAATAAGAAGAACTGAGTGAGTGCCAGGGTAACCCTCTTGCTAGGGTAACCCTAGCACTAGGGTTACCTGCCACCTGCTTGTAAACAAGCCTAATTTTGTGACTGGAAAATAATGTTGTTCATGACTTTCTGAAATATATCAATGAAAACACAACACTAACCACACACCCACTCTAACACAATAAACAATTGAAAAGGAAGGACTTCATGCTAACTGAAGTGACCAGGACTGCAAAGTACACTGAGGTGTATTTCGAATTTCAGAAACATTACTAGCAATATTTAATATTTGCAAGTACAATTTGGCCAGATTCAACAAATAACTTCTTCCATACTGCTAAGGGCCCACATAGAAATGTTTTGATAACTACAAAACTATTGACCTTCACTGAAACTTGGCTTTGCAGCTGTTCCTGAACTACAACAGCTGTATCAAGCTGGCCTGTATACTGAGCACTAAAAGCACTTTCAACCCTTTTTTGATCCCTACATGTGTACCACAGCCTCATCTTCTTCATTCAAAGTACTTAATGGATATAACTTTGCATTGCATGCTGCACACATCTTTTCGGGATGTACATTACTAGTATCATTTGCTGTTATGTTAACGTGAACCTTTTCACTGAGAACCGCTTCGAATAATTCAGAATAATTCCTTCCCGTGATCTCTGCCATTCCTTTTTAGATTTTTACCACACAATCTACTGTACAGTGTTTCTTGAGGAAATCGCGGTGCTTTTCCATTGCCTGTCGGGGAATAAAGTAAACACAGCTTGAAATCAGGTCCACAGCATGGTCAGCACGATCGGTCAATAACAAACGCATGTGGCGAAACTACAGTATTTCATCTTTAAAACCCTTGGACCAAGCGACGCAGTCGTGGACCAATACAAAAATACCACCAAATGAACGCAAATTTTATAGACATTAACGACATATTTTTTTCAAAGAGGGAAAAAATTGCAGCATACCTGA
>JAHPZR010019353.1:0-45000 GCA_019787425.1 Platygyra sinensis | reverse complement strand
GTGGGAACACGAGCCGCAGGCGAGTGTTTCCACAGCTTTTTCGAGTTCTCCCAAACTTTCACGAGTGTTTGTATAACTCGATACAAACACGAAGTACATGTTTTCTATTTCTTTTAGAAAACACCACGACGAGAAAAAGGAAAACAACTTGTTAACTTTGATTATCAAAATGTAAATTCTCTTTGCTCGCGCCATCACTACGTCAACAGCGCGCGCTAGTTCTGTGTCTCCATCGAGTTATACAAACACGATTTTCAACCAATCAGCGCGCGTGCTTTCTTAGAACTGTTTTCTAAAGGTGTGACATTGAAGTGACCTTAGAGGCGAACAAAGCGGTTTCAAATGATATGATTGAAAACCAAGAGAAGATGAAGGGAACATAGTGAAACTCCCTTTGTGCCTCATACCCAAGGTAATCCCTCTTAAAGTATTTTTAGACATCATATCCAGTTCTGGATGTTACTCGCGCGACTCTCGAAAGGACAAAACAAGTTACCATATGTCTAAAAATAATATAAGAGGGATCGCCTTGAATGCAAGGCCTATAGAAGGGATTTACTCTCTTACATTGATCTTCTCGTGCTTAAAAACAAATTCAGCAAAATGCAGGAAATACAGAAAAAACAGCAATGAAGATGGAAGCTCACAATTTAACAGCAAACCAGAGGATTTTAACTCTAGCTCAAGTCTCAGGTTACGCTCAATTTGCACGAAGACGCCTGTAATAAATTCAATATTTTTTGTCGACGTTAGGGGCCAACATTATGATTACTCCGGTAATACCCTGGGCTTCCCGCTCCTGCCTAACACAAGCTCAAGTTAATCTATCAGTTTCGTGTAATTAGATATGACATCCTTGATCTTCATCCCGATGAGTCGTTTAAATGTCACTAAATGAATGATTTGTTATGATTTTCAAGTTTGTAACTACTAGTTGTAGACAGCAAATAGTGCTTATAGTACAATTCACAGAATTTATATGATGGTATAGTAAGCCCTGTTCACGTCAAAAGAGAAATCACCGGTTGAATTAAAAATATAAAGGCCAGCACATTTAAGCTAACAACAGATGCATGGATGTATTTTAAAGTGTTACTCAATCCAAAAGTTTCTGAGTTGATTGAAAGGGCACCATATCATTATTGACGGCTATGTCAAAGATATCCTCCTCGTAGGAAACTTCACTGGGTTCCCCCACCCACAACCCCTGTCATGTGTCTTACTTAGAAGTGGACTTCTTTAGTAGTTCTAAGACTCGGTAAAGAATCAGTGATCACCTTTTTCGCCTGGCATCCTTCAGGGCACATCTTGTCCTGTTCTCAGTGCAGTGTCTTTAAATGACTGGTCCTTTTCGAAATCCCCATTCAAACTACGGAAAAATAAGATAAAAGGAACTCTTGTCAATATGTACTTTGTTTAAGCTTTGTGAACACCCCATTGATAGAAATGTCAAGGTGAAATTTATCCAAGAGTTATCGAAAACAACCGTACAGCGACCTTGTGCTTTCACTAGTTGATTGTGATTGAGTTAAAACTGTTCGGATTTATTTTCTTTCTGCTTCTTTTCTATCAGTGAGGGGTACAAAAAGTGGTATATTACTTACATCGCTTTTCGGTGGAATTATGAACTGTACAGCTTCTTCCTTCTCTTTGTTTGAAGGCAAACGAGGCTCAGGTAGCACTGGCTTAGGAGCTGTCTGATTCTTTTCCAGACCTAAGTGAATACATGAAGATGTTGATTTGTTTTGATGTGCTTGACAGCAAAACCTCGCAAAGATTGAGGTAGATTGAAAATGTCGGCCTCTTACTTCAGAGATTAAATTAGAAAGCAGCCGTATGCGATATTTTTTTATTGGAACATACAGATTTATCATAAAATATAGAATTAGGTCAGCCTAAAAGCGTAGCTGCTGGGCCGGGTTTTTCACAGGCCGAATAAACTACCCAGGGAAAGGTAGAATTTTGATTTGAGTTTTGTAACTTGCAGGTGAGGTTTTCTGTACATTGTTTGGCCTCCTGTCTGAGTTTCAAAAATCACTGTATACACAAAACAAAAAAACCTTTGCATAAACGAAAAAAATTATAATTCGGTTTTAACTTTTAATCCTGGGTTAGCATTAACCGTCTTCCGAACAATCCTGCCCTGTTTTCATCAAGTTAATCAGACATGATCCCGCGATCAAATAGAAAAACCAGCACTTGACAGCTGTCAACTTAAAAAAACTCGTAATCTCGATGAGCTATAAACTTGGTCACGTGATACGGATCAGCAGATACCTTGTTTTGACAGGTGTCAGTTGATCATAACATGGATGTCTAATATCGGAGAGGTACACAGTAAACCAAGGCTGCATGTCTCTGTCAAGCTATTTTTTGGATTGTGGTGGCCATGTTGCGTGACTCCGTCGCCGCCGTCGAGCGTACGCGCCCACAAGCAATTCCGCTAGCCATCATAACCATGAGAAAATCAATTCATGGGTTTCCTTTGCTTCCAATATGGGTATGGGGCTCCGCTTGTTTCAGGCCGCCGGTGCTCCGCTATGAATGGTTTTACACTGATACTCGTTTTGACATGGAGGCAAAAAGGGCAACTTCGAAATAGCCCTTTCTGACAAATTGCACCTTTTTTCAGTGGTGATTTATAGCTTCACAAAGAACGTACAAAATTGCCATTGCAGCCTTTTGTGCTAAATTTACGATTTAATAAATAATTCAAACGCCCACGATATTGTAAGCGTAATTTGCCAACCACGATATATCAAGATAATCAATTGGTGTGCTCGTACAATTAGGTTTTTTGTCAAATTCTGATAATTTCCGTCGCCTAAAGGCCAGGCTTGGGAAGTTATAAGAATTTTGACAATACACGCGTGGAATGTATTCCTAATCTCACTTGTCACCATTTGATTACCAACACTAATTCATCGCTGATTACCTCTACATTTGCCATCAATAAAATACAGATCTTGTTCACATTCACACTTGCACGAGCCGCGAGTGTTGACGCACTTGTGGAACTCATCTGTACAGTTGTACAAGTCTCCATCCAGGATTCATTAACATCTGATTAAATTAAGACAACAAATCAAGTAAAATTTTCGTTTTTATCTCTTCGTCCATCAGTTCAATCGTGTAATTAAAAGTAACATACCAAAGCGGGTCATAAGTTGCCCGCGCTAATGGAGGAATTTAGTTTCGGTCTGAGGCAGCTTAAAACTGACCTGTGGGCTCAACAAAATGCTTGTTTATTGTAACTAGGGTAATTTTACAGTTCTAATAAACCTTGTTGTTGTTGTTGTCGTTGTTGTTGTTGTTGTTGTTGTTGTATTGTTAAACATAAATCGTCACATTAGACTAACGATCACAAGATCAATACCTTCACATTGGTAAACCATCTTTGTTCAATTCAAATCCATCCTCACAGAAACATTCATAGCTTCCTGCTGTATTTTCACGAATCTGACTGATTAGATGGATCACATTCGTTGATGTCTTTGAAAATGAAAATACAAAATTCTAAGGTAGATGGTTATTTCAATACCGGTAGGGTGTGTGATATTCCATCTCAGCAGCTACTATTTAATAATTATTGTTAATTCATAACACCAGTTAAGGTGATTCCACATAAATAAAAGTGGATGTTCTCTGTTTCGAAAAAAACTGGTAGGTCCGCGATACTCGCTAAGGAATTTCGATGGGCCAATCTAACACCATTTATGTCTGTACTTGTGCTAATTACGCGCGTTCGTATAGTCGTTGTTTTCGCGGTCATAATTTGCATCCCAGAGTAACGGTTTTGTGCACGCTTTTACCTATATCTCTTTATGCGTCGGATAAAAACAATTTTAAACGTTTTTAAAATTAAAGGGGATAATATGTATACTATTTTTATGGATTAAAAAATATAGGGCACCATGCTCCTTTAAGGTAATTCCCCTGAAATAAAACTGACGATAGATTTTCGTTCAAACTTTGTCCACTGAATATTATCATATGAGAACTTCAATTTTGAAATAGAAAAGGGAGGTGCCCATACTCATTAAGGAGCACTGGGGCATTGAACTGGGCATTATCTAACGCTTATTAGAAGAACGCATTCCAAGTAATAATTGTAAATTTTTGTAACCGAGACTCATGAGTACACGCATTAAACTGGAGTCGATGCATTGTATCGGACACAAATAAACTTTTTAAGTGTGATATAGACAGAAAGCTGAACTCTTGATTAAAATTTCAACCAAATTTCTTGACATGGTTACCATAGGGCAAAATAGAAAAGACCACAGTTTACTTGCTATTTTCGTTATTTATTCAATTTTCAGCAATAGGAATCAGATCAGTCTTTCCTCAAGCAAAGTTTATGATAAGTTCATTACAATGACTGAAAAAAAAAAACGTTGGGGTGCCCGTGCTCGTTGGTGAGCTATAGCCATTTTCCTACTGACAGCGCTCAATATCAAGGCAAATCCGCCATGTTATCAATAAGCGAGTGCACGCGGGCGCGCTAAATGATGCCATAAATTATGCGCAGAAAGGATGCGCAGTGCAATTGTGAGGAATAACCTTAAAACAATAAGCATTTATTTCGCTATAACAAAGATATCAGTGACGTCACCTATTGTTTTTAATATGCCAACCAGAGAGCTATTGGCTGGTGAAACAAAGACTCCTTTTGTTTAACGTTTTTAACATTTAAGTAACAAAAACAATGTGTGTAAACAAATATTTTCGCTATCGAGCTTAACAGGAGAGAAATTTATTTCGTTGTGTACGTATACGCGCTCATTTGCATGAGCAAATGACGCAAAAATCTTGCGCAGTAGGGATGCGCAATGCAGTACTGAGGAATCACCCCAAGGTCACTCACCGGTATTGCATTGCGCATCTCTGCTGTGCATACTTTCACGCGTGATCAGCGCGGGCATTAAAAATGGCGGCTTTTACTTTATGGCTGGACCTTACCATAGAGGTAAATCGCAATTTTCTCGAAAACTAGTACGGTGACCTATCATTATTTTCTCGAACTTAGTAACAAATATTTCTTTGTAAAATAAGTATGGACCGATTTTCATTGTAGAACAAGAAACAATTCTCGAAAACGTGAATTTAGCAAGCAATCACGACAAAAATCATGGCGCTATTATAAGGAATTCCTCATGAGTATAAAAAGGGTGCTGTTTCTCCTAAACGAACATGGGGACCCCTTTTTTTTTTTTTTTTTTTTTTTTAATTTAAGTTCCTATAATATAAACAATAATTAAGCAAAGCTCACAGTTTTCCTCGAGATACGCTCTTGGAAAACTGTTCGCTTCTCGCACAGATAATGACCATGGACAAATATCCGAGCATATTTTCAATAAATTAACCTCGCTCGCAATGTATGGCTTCATAGCTCAGTTGGTAGAGCATCGCACCGGTATCGCGGAGGTAACGGGTTCGAATCCCGTTGAAGCCCTGATTTTTTTTTTCCTCAGGGTTGTTCTTTGCAATTGTTTAAATTAGAATATTAACTGCGATAATCATTCTTCATTTTCTTACTTTCAAAGTTAAACAGCGTTCAATCATAAATGTCGTTCTCTTATTGGCTACTCTTCTCACTACCTTTTCTGTTGTAGGTGGGGAGTGACATCGAGCGATTTATATTAATAAGTGTCTTTGAAGAGGTTTCACTACTGGATTTGTACTAAAACAATTAAATTATTTGCTCTCGATTTCAATGCGTTATGGCTGGCTAAGACTGTACCCTTGTCAACTCGTACGCGTTAGATAAATCTCGAGCTCCCAAAGGTTAGGTATGATAAAGAAAATTTGACTAATGATTTTACCCGCGATTCGGATCCTAAGTAATTAAGTAATCATGTTCGTATTCTCTGAGTATTTGGGATTTTATACACCAGACTGCAGCGATTTCCTTCAGTAAATTGTAATCAGAAACTACAAACCTCAGCTGTCGTGAGCCATCGCACTGCATCAAAGCCTTCTAACTACAGTCACAGTAATCAAACAGATCTATCTTTTACTGAGTACCGCTTATTAAAAAATCCAGGAAAAAGCTCAAGATTTCCTCACGTTTAGGCCTTGAGCTTCCGCCATCTTATGCATCATTTTATTATATTTGCAGGAGCGTCATCACAAAAACTATAACTCAGTTAACAATAAAGCTACCAAGTACCTCTGCAAGTCTTTCCATCGCTTTCCAACTCGTAATTAGCATAACAGGTGCACGTTACTTGGTTATCGTTTCCTTTGAAGCAGACATGCTGACAGCCATGACCAGAAGAACAAGGTTTGTGGCTGTAATGAAAAGTTAATGAGATCATCAAACAGGACTCTGTGCTGCAGTCATACAAGATAATCTCGTTTTATCAATTGGGTTGACAATGTGAATTGGCCAACGTAAAGAAATTCAGTCTGAGTCCCTCGAAACATCAGGCTTCGAATCTCTTTACGTTGACCAATTCAAATGCATTAACAACCAAGTTGATAACAAAAAATTATATCATAAGGGGACGTTGTATTGTCAGTATTGCTTTTGTCTCTAGATCGTTTCTCAAGCGTCATTGCTAAATGATGTTTATATAAAAAATCTTGCCTCTTATCATACTGCTACTTTCATTCATAGATACTATTTCAGAAAACAAGGGAATATATTTGAACAGAAATCAGACTCACCAAAACATTTTCTCCAGTCAGTGGGATCAGGTTGGAATAACTCGTCACATGAACAGTTGTAGCTTCCTATACTGTTGGCACACTTCTGCATGCAATCATTTGTAGGTTCGCATTCATTGATTTCTATTGATAAAAAGGTCGGTTAATAAAATGTTTGGTTAATTATTGATAATGGTTGGTTAATTATTAATAAAATGGTTGGTTAATTATTTCAACTTCACTTTGCCCCCTACCGCTTTTTCTAGAGGCAAAAAAGAGTAGATCTTAAATTTTATGACTGTTTTAGAGCACGCCCAAAGCTTGAAATGCCTTTGGCTAAATTTTGACCAAGGACGCTCGAGAACTGAGAAACACCGATCATAAGATCGATGAAGCTAGCCCCGCTTCATGTACCGCCGCGGGTAAAGAGCTTTGCATATAAACAGCTAATGAAAAGGCAGCTGACGTTATAAACCCTATCTAGTAAATTTTTTACCATTACAGCTACGACCATCGGCGTTAAGCTCGTATCCATCGCGACACTCACAGAAGAACGAAGCCGGTAAAACGCTGTTCACTGTTGTTTGACGAATTATTTTGACATTCATCAAAGTCTGGAAGATGGAGAGAAACGGAGAACATCTCTAAGCGACTAGATAACGGAAGTCACATCGAAATCGAGAACTGAAGAGGATGTAAAAGAGGACAGTGCTACAGATAAGGGAAATTGTCGGTAATTTCACCTCGACAGTCATAAATTGTGAACCACTGCCATTCAAAACCGACTACATTCCTTGCAAACAAATTTCGAATGTTTGAATTTCGGACAAATTTCGCACACTTTGCGGAAACATGGCCTGAATAAATTTATACCTTCAAAACACGCATTAGACTGAACTGAACATTTAAATATTTTTAAAGCAGCCTTCCTTCGAGTGCTTTAAGGGCCAATTTTACGCTGTACGACTTTGACGCATGCGACAAGCTTACGACAGCCCTACGATATGACTTGGGACCATTTACACGCGTACGACATTTTCACTTACAAAATTAAATATGCAAGAGTTATGCATTTACGGAGCGAAAAAGTTCTAACTAACGTAAACAAACATTTTAGCTGTTCTGCGCTTTGAAAAAACTTTCTAATGAGATGTTTTTCGCTTTAATCCGTTGCGTACTTTTCGAGAAACGACTTCATGTGAACCAGTACACAACAACTTCGTCTGCCACCGCAGTTTTATTTTTTAATGGTTTCTAAGAAACAGAGATTACTACACACGAAAGAACATTAATTATGTTGTAATATTCTTGAACAAGGCAGATGATGGTCTAAAAAGTTTAAAGCATAGAGATTTCATTGGGTTATATAAAATCTGTTTAGAATCCCTCACCGCCTTCTTTTACGCGGACTTCAATGGTGCTCGTATTTTCTTCTTTAGCTACACCGGCTGAGAAAATAGTGGCGGTTGTTGAATTTCCCTGGGCAGGTGTTGTTCTGGCCTGTAACTGGAATGTTCCATTTTGCGCATCAATCATGACGTATTCACCAAGTCCATTGAACGTGTAATTCCTACCATCCACCGTCTTGGTGTGAGGATCGCCCCAGAACCAACCTGAATTCACAATGAAAACAAGCAACTAAACAGGGTATGTAAGCAACTAACTTAAGTAGCAGTTTTTTTTTTTCATTTACTTGTACGTAGGATTGCCCTCGAGCTGAAAAGTCAATGTCATTTAAAAGGATTCTTGCAATGAAAATAAGGAGATTGAAAATCAAAACAAACGGAATAAGTAAATTTTACTTCAAATTGCAAAACCGATGATTTACGTACTTCATGCGAGTTTGATTCAACATAAATGAATAAAAAATAAATAAATAAATGAACCAACAAGTAAGAAGAGGTGTAAGGCATGACTTTAGTTGCGGCACCTGCTGCCACGTTATGTTGCATGAAATGAAAAATATGACAACATAATTTAATATCCAATGACACGTACGTCTGAATGGAGGTATGTAATGGAAACAGCTATCAGACGGACGATAAAAGTAGAAAAGTCTGCACTAAGGTATGTCAACACAGCAAGACTTATAGGCCTCCTCGTCCAAGGAGAACGTTTTCACGTGATTGAACTAATAATGGAAAGCTGTCACTTTCAAGTGACCGCCGTCAGGTGGACCAAGCTTGAGAGAGCCCCAGTCTTCCCAGTAAGTGGAGTAGCAGCATTCCTGTCTCAGCTGAAGTCCAACTAATCCTGTTAGTGTAGAATAGTAAAATACGAATTTGGAACGCCTGGACTCATAACACACTTCAGGCCACGAATACCACCAGCTCCAGGAGAATCTCCCCCAGTCCAGCCAAGCCTGCCACTCAGTACAAGGACACGCCATCTGCCAGTCTAATTCTATTAGGCGGTTATACCAGTAATAAATGTTGGCGAATTCATTGAGAACAGCCCATGTTAAGCACTTCTCTAGTGCACTTTTTCCATCGCTGTCCTCGATCCTCCAAAAGCACCTTCCCAACGAGCCCGTATTTCCTTTCTTCTTATCGAGGTAATACATGGCAAATGTAGCCGAGAAGAAAGAAGAAAAAGAAGAAAGCGAAAGAAAAGTTCCCACTTTAACCACATAAGATAAACAATCTTTGATCGAGTGTTAAAAACCCCAAGCCAAAGTTCTAACCAATCATGGAAGACACTTACAATCCAGTGAACCAATCTAAGAAAATATGTGTAATTAGCACAAAACGCGGGAAAATGCTCAAGCGGGTCACGATGGGTTTTGTTTTCATCTAAATGGTTGAGTGAGTGACACGAGTTTTTCTCCATCAGTGAGAAGCGCAGTTGTTATACTTGTGAAAAAATGTTTCCTTTTATTAATGTAATACGCATACGACTGCAGTTAGCACAACATTAGAGTTTTATTGTAGTGGCCAACAAAAGCGTTAGAATCAGTATGGAATTGTCTCTATCTGTAAACTCTCTCTAGCTCAACTGTTCTAATATAACCCTAATATAAGAGTAAATTTCGCTTCTCACGCTTCGTGGTTGTAATAATCTTTGCCATCATTTCCTGCGTTCCAACCAGAGACAGGAAGACCGTAGTAACTCGTCCAGTAACGGTAATACTCCCTGCAAGAATCAAAGTTACACAATTCGAATGCCTTTTCCCTTAACCCCTCGGTGGCAAGACGATCTCTAATAACAAAACAAACATCAACAACCAAAGTATCAATTATTATCACCACCTACAACGACGACAAAATAACAATCTCGCCTTTTTAACAGCATGCAAATGCAAATACGTCTTCATAAACTAAAAGAATTCAGAAAAATGCGATTGGAAAATGTCTTTAGCTATTGTGTGTTGTAATTTGAGTATAAAAAAAAGATTAGAACTCGTTGGTAGGCCTAGTTGGGTGGTTGGATTTGATCGATGGGACACTTGATTGATAGATTGATTTCCACTGCTAAGCGAAGGTCAAGCTTGGGATGCAAAGCCTAAATCGTTTGTCACATGATAACGCTGATTGGATTCAATGCGAACTGACTTACACATCGGCTGGAACCACCCACTGGATTCCACCATAAGGGTAATTGTACATCAAAAATGTGTTAAATCCATCTATAATTATGACAGCTTGAAAAGTGTTACTCTGAAAGATGAATTAAAATAAGGGAAGATTGCAAAACTACTACGTTTTATGTCAGCTAAATGGATTTCTCAAACTTTTAAAGTATATATATATGTGTGTGTGTACTTTTTTTTAGTTTTGTAAAATGAACGTACCATGTTTAAGGCTGTAATAATCATCAAATTTCCGAGTAACAACACGTATGGCAATTCGAGCAATTTTGGAGTAACACTGTGGGAAAAGCTAGCTATTAGTTGATGTCCCAAAAAATAAGCAGAAGAAAGACGTAAAGGATATGTTTGCACACAGTTCAACGGAACCTTTTCCCTCCAATAATAATAGCATTGGTGGTAGGTGGTAGTACTACAGATATTAGACGTCTTTAGCAACGTAATAGTAATAATAGACGTATGGATCGAGCATATACCAGGATGCGACAGGAACCCAAGTGGCAGCAAACTCTGCAAATGTTCTACTATTCACTGTTTTGGCGAGTTATACTAATCAAAGACAAGCTGAGGAAAGAAGAAAAAAAAACGCTTACCCAGGGACAGTTTAAGGGAAAGTTTTCTTCATAATAGTAGTAATATGGATAATAGACGTATGGACAGAGCTTCTGCCAGGTCACGACAAGAATCCAACTGGCAGCAAAGTTCGCAAATTTGCCACCCTCGCCATAGCGCTTTACATCTTTTGAGGCCATTTTGAGAATTTCAGAAGATCTTTCCTTGGTTTGACTGCACACTTGATAATACACCTTAGAATGACCGACTCTAAAGGCAAAATACGCGTCAGTCGTGGCCAAGAACGGTGTAATAATTACCATATTTCTCAGCCACCAGTAGACACCAAACTTCCGTGGCCACCACCAGCTCCATTCATAATTCGTCTGGATTATACCATTACGGCACATCTACAAAATGAAGATAAGGTGTTAAAATTAAAACACATAACAGCTCTTGTTTGGCAAAGGGCGAGTATTACACGTGTACGAATCTGTCATCTGTTTCCGAGCCACGGAGAAAATTAGCATGAATTTGAAGGAATCTGAAAACAGGAGAGAGACAAAAAGAAAGGAACATGGATGGTTAAAGATGGACAAGGTTAACTTGGATTACAATCAACGAATTAATCTACGAAAATCTAGGCTAAAGGTTTCAAAAGGCGCAAATCGTGTCGTAGGTCCTTTAAGTCAATCGAATGTGTCTTACTTCCCTTTGGAGAGGAAATCTATTATAATTACTACTACTTGATGCGATACTAATCCATCTAGCTACACGTTTATATTTCAGGATGAATCGAGGCACTAAAGGCACAATACGAAAGCTCTATAGTGGAATATTATTCAATTTTGCATCGGAAGGCAAAACGTTCTATAGGCTTACATGTATCCCCACAAACGAGCATTTTCGCTTAGGAAGTGCTTACATGCGAAAAGAGCTCTACACTCTCAGAATTGGCCTGGGACAACGACCAGGGGACGCCACTATGGAAAACACTCTATACTTACATACAGCTTGTAATGCCTCTCCGAAAAGAATGGAAATCCAGTCCAATCCGTGTCGATCCTCAAGCAGTGACCAGAGTAGAAATATGGAGAGTCTTCAAGACGAAACTCGTTATCATTCTGCTGTGGGCCGTATGGATACATATTGTTCTCATATGGAGTGGCTTCAATGAGATAAAAAATAAAAACAAATAAACTATATATAGTTTGTTGCACGTAATAGCCAATTGAAAATGTAGAACACCACTCAGTTTTTCTTTTCCTTCTAACTACTAGATAATAGCCTTGAGGCATTTACCCCTTACCCCTGATACTAGTCAAAGCGAACATTCATAAAATCATTAACAGACATAAAAATGAACCATTTAACTGACATTATGTGTACTCACTTGTTGGATTTGGAGTTGTTATAGCTGACAAGAAAAACGAAACATGTGAGTACAGTATCACGAACTTAAAAGTGTTGACTTTATAAATTATTATACATATATGTATGTAGACACTAAAGCAATGTGTACTGAATTAACATGGGACTTACCTACAGTAGACTGCACGACAATCATTATAGCTAAGGTAAAGACGAAACGACGGCACTTATTATTAACCTTTTTAATACTAAATGTTGAAGTAACAAAGTTAAACGTAATAAGGATTGCCATAATTGCCATAGCAATGGTTGCATTACAGTGCAAACTTTTTTTATATCGTAATAATAATAATCGATCGATACAGATTGTGTGTTTCTTTCTACTAATATAAGACTGTGATAAGCCAGACCTTACATGTCGTGCTATGCCCAAACCACCCCATGCCATGCCATGTCATCCTATGCTTTATCGTGCCGAGCTTTGGTTCGGCATAAGATTCATTTTCATGTGATTTTATGGTATTCCGTGCCATTCCATTTCGTGCTATGCTATTATCCTATGCTTTGCTTTGCTGTGTTATGCCATGCTACACTGTATGCTTACTTATCTGGACGAAAGAGACATCAATTCTTTTCCGAGTCCGAAAAATACCAAAGCAGAACCAATGCAATCGTCTAATTTAGAGCTTGGTCGATATATTTACTTAAATGATAACCCGAACATTTTTCCACGAAACTTGATCGAATGTGGGTTCCGTGCTTTTAGTAACATAGGAAGCTCTAGGTGTACTGCAATGGCTTATTATACTCTGGAAAAAGAATCCATTTATTGAGTAATGACTAGAGACTAAAGGCTCACTCTTTGTTGCAGAGATGTTCTGGCTCACTGAAGGAGATGTACTCTTCAAGTGACTCGCAGACGAGGAACCACTTTCACTTGTCGATATTGAAATTTCTGAGACACTTGTTGACGAAGACGAAGCTGAGGTTTGGAACTGTGACGCACTGAGGCTGGCTGACACGTTTTGGCTAAGACTTGCTGTGACACTGTGAGATATAGGTTCTGATTTGCTTGAATACGACAGTCTACTAACAGTAACTGACGGAGAGACATTCACTATTGCACTTGTCGAGGATACACTTGGGCTCTCAGTTTGCGAGACATTCCTGGATGCCTTGTCTGTTTCAAAAAAAGTGGAAAAAGCTTAAGCAAGCAAAATATGTGACGATTTAGACAGCTCATGGTAGAAACGTCTTGAATCATCCAATGATGGAATTATTTAGCTGATAATAGGCTGAAGCTAACGCATTTACTTAAGATCCTATGTAGGTTCCCCAAAATAGTATTAAAAACTGTAATTATAACAGGACGGCAATCAAAAGGAGAATCGTGTAAGTAAACGATACGAATTCGACAATGCGGTCCTTTAAGATGGACTGCCACGAAATAGGTTCGGGTAATTGCTACTTTTTTCCAAACATCTCACTTATACAATAAAAGAAAACGGTTTGGTGTAAAGTGGATTTTTTTTTCTTGTTCACGATTGGCGGAACCTTCCCAGATATACGAAACAACAACAACATTTATCATAGCACAAAGAAAGAAAAAAGTAATACATTAATTTTGAAACCTATAAATAAGGTATTAGTTGCCTATAACAATTAAAACGGCTAAAAAAAATTAGGCAGCTGTCTACGAAATATAATTGTAAAAAAATTACGGTCAAGTATATTAAATATATAGCAAAAGTAATATTACATCATGGTAAGAAAGAAAAAGAAAAAGAAGAAGAAGAAGAAAATAATAATAATTCTTACAAAAAGCAATGATGTTTACAACACAAGAATAGTGGCAAGCCATTTTAAAGCTAGGTACAACGTGATATAGATTAAATATTGGGAAGAAAAAGAAAGAGATGTAAGTCAATATGACTGCATGATTTCTCTTTCTGGCTGTGCCTGCAAGAATCACGAGCACAAAAAAATAAAAATCGCTGAGTCCGGTTCAAACATTTCGATATTGAACAATCGAAATTCCGCCATGTGTGTGGCTTAACAGCGTAAGTCGAAAATTATCTGTGTATCGTCTTTTGCACCACATAATACTTAGGTCCTTGACCAATTCATTCACAAGATTAAAAGCAGATAAAAATGTGATACCCAAAGAGAACAGCCCAAAACTCTTGCTGGTAAGCGAAGGTAAACTCAGTAGCTATATTGAAATACAGTTTAAGGATAGAATGTCACAGATATAGCTGCAAATATTTGGATTCCTTTAAGTTTTGCGGTAACCCTAGTTTAAAGTTTGCTTGTTTTCGAGATTATAAACAGAAAATACCCCCTCCAGAACCGGATTCTATTCCTGATTCATGTTTTCCAGATGAATCCTCTCCAGAAGCTGATTCTATTCCAGAAAAATTAAGCAAATTCAAATTAACAGTTCTAGTTAATCACCATTTTATTAAAGCCGTGATAAAAAACTGCTTAAGCTATTGAGCCGACTTATTCTTAGAAATTTGGCACTTCGGGGGCTTTTTGCGTGTCTTGATTACTGTAAAATCCACTTTGGGAAAACGACATCGCCATACACTCAGAAAGTAATCAAATGAGATAAGTCATAAATGATAAGGACATACCCGCTCTAGAACCGGAATGTATTCCTGATTCATTCTCTCCAGATTCATCCTCTCCAGAAGCAGGTTCTATTCCAGATAAATCCTCTCCAGAAGCAGGATCTATTCCAGATGAATCTTCTCCAGACGCAGATTCTATTGCAGATAAAATAGGCAAAATCAAATTCCGAATTATTGTTATAGTTAAAATTATAGCATATTTTTCGTCAGCCGTCCAGTTTATGATACGCCAAAAGAAACAAGCGAGGCATTGCGATTTCGGAACTAGTTTGAACGACCTTTGAGATCAACGGATTTTAAGCTGAAGAGGAAATTGTTGGAACAAAGGAATAAAGCTCATGCTTGGGAGCGGATGGGAGACAGGCAATAAACATGACTATGAATCCAGTGGTAATGGACAGTGTCATTGCAGTCAAGACAAAACAAGAAAAAAAGAGATGTTAGAAAATGCTACAATTGGGGAAGAGACGGACATCTTGCCATTGATAGGAGTTGTCTAGTAAAAGGAAGGAAACGTGCAAAATGTGGGAGGTATGGTCATTTTGCTTTGTGATGTCAGGGAAAGGGTGATAATTATGCAACTGGGGGTAAACCGTATCAGCGACGAGGACGAAGGGGTTCTGATAGACGTCAGTCTTACAATGCTAACCTTGCGGGCGATCAGCACGATTCTGACAGTGAGGAGAACTGAACCTTTGCATTTGCAGTTACAGAGAATCAAGAAGAAACATGCGGTGCAACTTGTCTTAAAGAAGCAGTGCTGGAAGTAAATATTAATGGCATTAAAACATGATTTGGGGTCATTAAGTAGCCACAAAGGAATGGAAGAATGTGAGGAACGTGAGGCCCAAGGCGTTAACGCGAAGATGGAGGACAGCCACGAGCGGTTGTGTGCATATGGAGGGAAAGAGTTGGAAGTGATTGGCCGGGTTTTAAGTTGATATTTCGGCAGGTGACAATAAGATAAGTTCACATTTGGTGGTTACCAAGAGTGGAAGGTGTCTGCTTGTTCACGAAATCTCAAAGGCTCTGGGTCTGCTTCGGATTAGTTCGAGCGTCAGCAGTGAGTTTGTGGAGTGCAGTGTTGTCGGCGAGAACTGAGCCCCAGTTCTTCAGGCTAAGAATCCAATAGTGTTTGTT
Source organism: Platygyra sinensis (assembly GCA_019787425.1). Taxonomy (NCBI): domain Eukaryota; kingdom Metazoa; phylum Cnidaria; class Anthozoa; order Scleractinia; family Merulinidae; genus Platygyra; species Platygyra sinensis. The sequence continues at coordinate 29,067 of JAHPZR010019353.1, read as the reverse complement.
GGCGTTTGTAAGCTGAAAGAATACAAACTGAAACTACACGTCGACTCAGAGGTGACACCAGTAGGTCAGAAACCAGGGCTTGCCTCCTTTGTACTGTGAGAGAAAGTAACTGCATAAGTAGAAGACCTCATTGCCAAGGATATAGTGGAGCGAGTAAATGGGCTGGCTTCAGGGGTTAGTCCTGTGGTGATTGCGCCAAAGGCATCAGGGGATATTTGGTTGTGCGTGGACATACGAAAGGCAAATGCAGCTATCATTCGTGAAAGGATACCCATCCCGACCATGGAAGCGGTGTTGCAAAAATCTGAATGGTAGTTCAGTGTTTTGAAAATTGGATATTTGTCTGGGATTCCACCAGATTGAACTGGATGAGGACTCCAGAGACATAACCACATCTGCCACACATGATGGGTTTTTCAGATACAAGAGGCTGAGTTTCGGAGTAAACTCAGCACCCGAGAAGTATCAGCCGATAGTAAGACAAGTAGTCTCTGGTATCATTGGGGCTCAGAACTATGTCAGTGACTTCATAGTGCATGGCAAGAACAATGCCGAGCATGACAGGAATCTCCATAAAGTGTTGCAGCGATTGGAGGGGAAGAATCTCACCCTCAGAAGTGCCAATTCGAGATGGAAAAGATAGTCTTTATGGGACTTCTAGTGTCAAAGTATCGGTCCAACAGAAGAGAAAGTCCGTGCTGTACTTGAATCAAGTCGCCCAACCACATCAACAGAGTTTCCACCTCGAGATGATCGGCTTCAGTGCACGTTTTATCCCCAACTTTGCCACCATTGCAGAGCCTGTACGAGCGATCTCTAGGCAGGGAGTACCCTTTGTATGGGGCAGTGAGCAGGAAGAACGTGTCAGGAACTGAAACAGCAGTTAGCTAGTGCGCATGTTCTGGCATACTTCGACAAAGATGAACACACTCGAGTAATAGCTGATGCAAGTCTTGTGGGGCTAGGTGCAGTGATAGTCCAGGAGAAGAACGGTGTAGGTAGAGCCGTCTGCTACGTCACCAGGAGCCTGAGCAGTGTAGAAAGGAGGTACAGTCAGACAGAAACGTAAACGCTGGCACTAGTGTGGGGATGCGAACGGTTCAACCTATACTTGAAACTCTTGCAGACCATTGACTTGGTGACAGATCATGAGCTCCTGAAGGTGATTTACTATAGAGGATCCAAACAATCAGTACGAATTGAACGCTGGATGTTAAGGGTGCATATGGTAACATATAGCATAGCACCTTGTAACATATAGTTACAAGGTGTGCTGCGTTGCATCAAGGTGTGCATGTGTTTACGAGCGCAAGTTTGTAGTGTGACTGTGTTGCTCGAGTTATTGACCTTAGTGGCTTCTAAGATATTACAATAATCAAATGAGATTGGTCATAAATGATCATAACATACCCGCCCACAGTTTTAGCTAAAACTGTGGGCCCCTAAATTATATCACGCAAAAAATATGTCACACCTTGCCGCTATTTGCCGCCTGTTTCCTAGACGCATTACCGCGGAGTTTGCCTTTCCTATGATGTATATCCGTAGGTGCGTCCTTACTGAATGTAAACTCTTGTACGAGTTAGGTACATATACAGGCACTTTTTGTTGTGTTGTATTGTTAAAACTCCCTGACGAAGTGTGCGTTAGTCACACGAAACGCGTAGGAGAAATAAAGAAGTTATACAACTACAGTTCGCAGAGTGCTGCTCACTAGTTAAGTTTTTATTAAATTTTATTAAATTTTACTAAAAAATTGAATTCAATTCCTGATTCATCCTATACAGTTTCATCATCTCCAGACGCACGTTCTATTTCAAAAGAATCCTCTTCAGAAGAATGATCTATTCCAGATGAATCCTCTCCAGAAGCAGATTCTATTGAAGATAAATTAGGCAAAATCAAATTAAGAATTATAGTTAATCACCAATATATCAAAGCCATGATTAGAAAACTGCTTAAGCTATGGTGCAGACATATTTTTAGACATATGGTTCTTCGAGGGCTTTTTGCGTGTCATGATTAACAAACTGCGATGAATCCTATCCAGAAACAAATTCTATTCAAGATATAATTTGGCAAAATCAAACTAGGAATTATAGTTAATGGCAAATATATCAAAGCCATGATTACAAACCTGCTTAAGCTATGACGCTGACATAGTTTTACAAATATGGTTCTTCGAGGGCTTTTTGCGTGTCATGATTACTTCGAAAAGACGACACCGCCATAAACTCCAAAAATAATCAAATTAGATTATTTGAAAATGACCAGAACATACCCTCTCCAGGACCGGATTCTCTTCTTGATTCTTCCTCTGCAGATTCATCTTGTCCAGACGCACGATCTATCCTAGATGAATCCTCTCCAGAAGCAGATTCTATTCAAGATTAATTAGGCAAAATCAAATTAAGAATTATAGTTAATCACAAATATATTACAGCGATGATTCGAAAACTGCCTAAGCTGAGGCGCTGCTGACCTATCCTTAGAACTTTGGTTGTTTGAGGGCTTTTTGCTTGTCTTGATTACTGGAAAGTACACTTCGGGAAAACGATACCCCCATAAACTCAGAAAATAATAAAATGAGATTAGTCATAAATAATCAGAACATACCCTCTTCAGAATTGGATTCAATACCTGATTCATCCTCTCCAGATTCATCTTCTCCTTAGGCAGGTTGTATTCCAGATGAATCCTCTCCAGAAGTAGATTCCGTTCCAGATAAATTAGGTAATTAATTAATGAAATTAAGAATTATTGTTAACCAAATATCAAAGCTATGACTAAAAAACTGCTTAAGCTATGGCGCTGACTTAATGTTAGAAATTTGGTTCTTCGAATGATTTTGCGTGTGTTTTGATTACTACAAAATCCACCACACGAAAACGTCACTGCTATCAACTCAGTAAGCATATAAATGAGATTAATCAAAACTAAAAAGAACATACCTGCTCCAGAAACGGATTCTATTCCTGATTCATCGTCTCTAGATTCATTTTCGCCTGAGACAGGGTCTATTCCAGATGAATGCTCTCCAGAAGCAGGATCTATTCCAGATGAATCTTCTCCAGAAGCAGATTCTATTCCAGATAAATTAGGCAAAATTTAATTACGAAATATAGTTAATCGCCGATTAATCAAAGCCCTGACTAAAAAACTAGTGATTTTCTGAGAGTGTCGAGAATCAGAAGACACTCACGAAAAATCGATTTTTCTTTTATTTCACCAAAACATACCTTTGGTCCGGATGGCCATACATTTCTTTGTTAATTTTGACGTTTTTCAATCCCTGTATCTCAGTCAAAACTAGCCTGATTATACCAAACTTGGGGATTTTGTGAACCTCAGTGTGTTCTTACTGACTATGTTGATCAATAGTTGCTTATCCCGTAATTTACAGACTGGTACCGAGTGCTTTTCGGTTTGAAATCTGGCAATGCCACCACCTGTGGTTAATCCGGGTCACGAAAGATCCGGTAACTTGACAGGCCCGAAATCATATTTTGAAATCAAAGTCTCAAGAAAAGTAGGGCGTGTTCTGACCTCTAATGAAGCCCATTTTGTTTCCTTAGCTGATATGTTTACTGTACCATTTTCAAAACTTTTGAAACTCCCATCTGGAATGAAAAACAAAACAGCTTAACGGGCCCGGTAATTACAGGGAGCTTCGAGAAACGGGCCCCTGATCTCCAGAGATCGTCAGTTACACAGACTAAGTAGAGCTGATTACGCCCTTGACAGCGAATACAAATTCAGTCACGCTGCTGTTAGCCAGAGAAGATAGGGCTTCAGTTTTCCTCAATGTAATTTAAAAAATTCTCATGCTCTCTTCCATTTAGCCCGAATATCGGTAAGAGTGCTTGCGTGATTAGAGGCACAAAAGGAGCGAGCTGAAAACGCGAATCTCGCGCGAAAAATTACGCTTTGCTTTCGCTGCTCATATATCACCAGTCTTTGCTAACTAAAACGGCACAGCCTTTGTACTAGTCATTTCAGTCACTTATGACGCTAAATTTTGCTGTTATGATCAGGTTTTAGAAGTAGCGATAATCCACCCCACCCCACTCCCAAGAAAAGTAATTTCAAAAGTCATGACGGCTAATACTCCCGAAAGTAGCACGCAATCTGCATTTTTATTTTTTTCTCAAGCATCTGAGCGGGCCGGATTTCTAAATACTCGAATATGATTGGCTAATGACGCGCACGTGACCGGTCCAGCTTTTTACGATACGGCCCACGGGCCGGATTTTTTGCCCACTGTACAAATTTCGCTCCTAAAAGTTAGCGGTAATCGTCAATCTTTTGCCTGTTTTACACTTCCATCAACGAAAAGTCAACGCAGGTTTATCGCTGTGCACGTCAAAATGGCAAGGAAAGTCACTGTAAGTAAATACAATTGAGTGTTTGGAGGTTGTGAGAGTTTGCTTGATTGTTTGTAGTCGTAGCGCTGTAATGGCGAGGAATCCTGTGTTTCTCTCGCCGTAAAATTTGAGTCAATTTAAGTCGAGTTTATCTCTGATCTTTGCTGTATTTAGGAGAATTTCTGTGGAATACACTTAACGGATTTCCTCGCATTCTGCTATTCAATTTAGGATAGAAAAGCTCGATTTCAAGTGATTTTAATGGCAACGACTGACCGAAATTGTTTTGTAGTAAAACTTCAAACTTCGCACGAAATTTCACAACGGAAAAACTATATTGGAGAACTTAGCAGGCGACATAAATGCGACTAACATAAAGTAGATCGAAAAATATTTGTTCTTTAATACATCTGTCCTTGTCTAGTATCTGAGTTACTCGTTTGTTGCGAAAATATTTTACAAATGGTTAGTAGACGGCGCGCCACCCGATTCAATGACAAAGTTGCGTAAACAAAGTCATTCATAATCGGCTGCAAAACTAATTTACTGCAGGAAAAAAATAAACATGTTATTTACCAGCTTAGGGTCGGTCCGTATGGTGGAAAACTGTGACCTCGGGCTTGAAAATGCTGCCCCCGGCCTGCGGCCTCGGGCAGCATTTTCTAGCCCGAGGTCACAGTTTTTCACCATGCGGACCTCCCAGCCGCTCAGGGCAATTCTTTCTTCTTCTTCATTCATAAATTGTCAATTGATTGACGAGATGGGTTTCTCTTCTTCATTCATTGCTATGTATATAAATAAGCCTGCATCATTAAATTGATCCTTCTGATTAGCTGATGCCCAAGTTGGTGTTTACCTGTGAATCGTTAATGTCGATCCTTGGGTTTAAGGCTATGAAGGGGTTACAGGCTTTCCCATCTCACCCCTGAAAGAATCCTGGGATACTCACGTCTGGCCTACTCACTATCTACAATAACTGCGTTGCCAGCGTGGTTGTCCTGATAGTGTAGTGGTCATCACACCCGACCGGTGTTCAGGGGGACGTGGGTTCAAATCCCGCTCAGAGCCCACGATCCTTCTGGCCTGTGGTTGGGATCGAGAGCTCTGGCCGGACCCGATTTTCTGAGCATGCGCAGAGTATTAGTTTCGCATTCTCAACCAATCAGATTTGCTAGATTTGACGGGAAGTCCGTGAATCGCGGACTTCCGGTTTTGGACCAAACCAGAGCTCTCGATCCCAACCACAGGCCAGAAGGATCGTGGGCTCTGGGGACGAGAATGCAGCATATCCTGTCAGTGCTGCTCTTGAGAGATATTGCAATAACTTAATAAGGAAATGAATATGTTTGATTTGTATTGATCTCTATTTCAGATACATTAGGCAAAATGACATTAAGAATTATAGTTAATCGCCAATTTTTCAAAGCCATGATTCAAAACTCTTTAAGCTGTTGAGCTCACTTTTTGTTAGAAATTTGATTCTTTTGAGGGCTTTTTGCGTGTATTGATCAATGCAAAATCCACTTCCGAAGACGGCACCGCAATCAACGCAGAAAATATTAAATGAGACAAGAACAAAATAATCAGAACATACCCGCTCCAAAACCGAATTCAACTCTTGATTCATCCTCTCCAGATTCATCTTCTCCAGAAGCAGGTTCTATTCCAGATGAATCCTCTCCAAAAGCAGGATCGATTCCAGATAAATCTTCTCCAGAAACAGATTCTATACCAGATAAATTAAGAATTATAGTTAATCACCATGACTAAAGAAACTACTTAAGCTATGGCGCTGACGTATCGTTAAAAATTTGGTTCCTCGAGTACCTTTTTAGGACCCTGATTACTGCAAAATCCACTTTAGGAAAACGATGCTCCAATACTCAGAAACCAATCAAAAGAGATTAGCAAAAAATATACGCGGCACAACATACCTCCTCTAGAACTGGATTCTCTTCCTGATTCATCCTCTCCTGATTCATCTATTTCTGAGGCAGATTTTATTCTAGATGAATCCTCTCCAGAAGCAGATTCTATTCCAGAAAAAATAGGCAAAATGAAATTAAGAACTATATTCAATCACTTATTTTTAAAAGCCATGATTAAAAATCTTTGAGCTGTTGAGCTGACTTATTGTTATAAAATTGGTTCTTCAAGGGCTCTTTGCGTGTCTTGGTCACTGCAAAATCCACTTCCAAAGGCGACACCGCCATCAACTCAGAAAATATTCAAATGAAATAAGTCAAAAATAATCAGAACATGCCCGTTCCAGAACCGAATACAACTCTTGATTCATCCTCTCAAGATTCATCCTCTCCAGGAGCAGGTTCTATTCCAGATGAATCCTCCCCAGAGGAAGTTTCTATTGCAGTACAATTGGGCAAAATCAAATTAAGACTGATACTTAGTCTTCAATATATGATAGCCATGATTAAAAAACTACTTAAGCTATGACGCTAACCTATTTTTAGAATTTTTGGGGTCTTATGCTCTGCATACAGACCCCTAAGTCAGGAGCGATCTTGTTTGTCACTTTGAGGACGAGATATCACGTGACAGATCTTTGGAAGTATAAATAGTCTGGCAGGTAGGGTGGGTACAAGTAATTGCTAGACCAAGTTGTTTCGTCGGTCATTGCTTCTGTCGTAGCGCTGTTCTTGTGTAATTGCAGCCGTTTTACCAGTTTTGTGAGGTCAGCGGCGCAATGGCAGCAAGTTGTAATTTTACCTGCTCCGCCATAGTTTTCTATTTATTTCTGTTCTGTTGTTTAAGTCGCCCTTCACTGTATCTAAATACGCTCTTAATTTGATTCTGGAGTTAAAAAGATCACTGATGAAGGAGAATTAAATCGTGCAAGTTGCCTGTCGTCGATGCATTTGACCCGCCATCTTGGATCTTCATCTTCGACACGATCGCGCTGCTACTTCACTTCACGGATTGCTTATACTCCGAACTCTGTTTGTACCTTTAACCTTACGCGCCTTCGCTTAACAACTAGTGGCGACGTCAGCCCAAACCTTGGTCCACCCATTACGTCCTTTACAACAAACCGTCAAGCCGTGCAACATCACAGCCATTATCACAGCGACCGTTCCAACCTTGTGCGGATCAATTGTGTACCTGATCTCCATTTGAGAACATCGGCCGCTCATCTGACTATGTGCACGCTAAATGTTCGTTCTATTGCGAACAAATCTGCAATGTTTGTTGACTATATCAACGAGTGCAAAGCTGACTTATTTGCCATAACTGATAACGACTCTGCTGTTTGTTACGAGATAACTCCACCTGTTCCATTGTCCTAGAAGTGATCGTAGAGGCGGTACCATGAGGAATCAAGTGACGTTTTTGAGTAATAAGGCTCGTAGTGATTACTATACAAACTTCATAAATGAGAACAGCACGGACCAGAGGAAGTTATTTAGGGCAAGCAAGTCCCTGCTAAATTTATCGAAAGGTTCTGGGCTTCCATTATCTACTGACGATTGTCAGTTGGCCAATGACTTTGAAAAATTCTTTGCTCAAAAAATTACTGATATCAGGGTTGCTATTACAAACCAGATCTGCCTTCCTATCACTATCAACGCCACTAGTACTGTGACTACTTCCTGCTTTTCAAAATTAAATCTGTTGTCTGAATCAGAGGTGTTTGATCTAATCACAGCATCGTCTAAGAAGTCTTGTCCTCTCGATCCTATTCCAACCAAGCTTCTCACTGAGTACGTCGATGTGCTACTGCCTCCGATCACGAAAATAATTTATCTTTCGCTTGATTCCGGTTATTTTCCGCGCACCTGGAAGTTTGCTTTGGTGCGGCCGCTGCTGAAAAAGGACGGATTACCACCTGTCTTTAAGAACTTCAGACCAGTGAGTAATTTGTCATTTATCTCAAAGCTAGTTGAGACTGTCGTTACCAAGCAACTACAACATTATTTAAATAGCAACAATCTGTTTCCAGTGTTCCAATCAGCCTATCGACAGAACCACAGCACAGAAACTGCACTGCTTAAAGTTATGAATGACATTCTGCTTAATATGATCAACCAACGTGTTACTTTGCTAATTCTGCTCGACTTAAATGCTGCCTTTGATACAGTTGACCATGACACCATGCTACGTCGACTTGAGTACTCATTTGGTATACATGGAAAAGCTCTCTCCTGGTTTGCATCCTATTTGTCTGGAAGGACTCAGCAGATAATGATTAACAAGTCACTATCTAAATCTTTTAAACTAGAATGTGGCGTGCCTCAAGGTTCCTGTCTGGGTCCGCTATTGTTTACGTTGCACACGAGTGAGCTTTTTGAGATCATTAAATATCATCTGCCCATGATGCACTGTTACGCTGATGATTCTCAAGGTTACATCTCATTTAGTCCGAACGACAGAGCTGAGCATCTTGCTGTGGTGAGGAATATGGAAGACTGCATCAGAGACATCCGTTTTTGGATGTTGAATAATGGTCTCAAATTAAACGACGACAAGACTGAATTCCTCACCATTGGTACATCACAACAGCTTGAAAAGTTAGACAATATTAGTATTCGTGTGGTTGACTCAGATATTCATCCCGTGCCAATCACGAGAAACCTTGGTTCTTGGTTTGATTCTAGGCTGTCTATGGCAACACATATCACAAAAATCTGTGCCTCTTCATTTTACTATATCTATAATATTCGTCGGATTAGAAAGTATCTTTCACAGCAGTCAACTGAGACTCTTGTCCATGCATTCATAACAAGTCGCCTTGACTACTGCAATGGTCTTCTTTATGGACTACTAGATTGCCTGTTAAATAAACTGCAACGAGTACACAATGCCTGCGCCAGACTGATTTTTAAAGAACAGAAATTTTGCCGAGTGACGCCTCTTATTTACGAACTACACTTGTTACCAGTTAAATACAGAATCGAGTTTAAAATACTTTTAATTACTTTTACGATTCTTAATTTTTTAGCTCCTACTTATTTGTCATCTCTTATTTCTCTTAGGCTCCCATCTAAATATAATCTAAGGAATTCCAGCGATAAATTTTTACTTAGTTATCCTCGTTTTAAATCAAAAGCTACACTAGGTGACCGTTCTTTTACCTGTGCTGCACCGAAACTTTGGAATGCGCTACCATTTAACATAAGAAGCGCCAGCACAGTTAGTAGTTTTAAAGCCAAGCTAAAAACTCACTTATTCCGCCTGGCATTTTTATCATAGTTGTTTCTATTATTGTAAGTTTTACTTTTAATTGAAATTTTAGCTTTTTAAGGACGTTCGCGCCCAAAAACTTCCCACGTACAGATTTTTTTAAAACTTTAACTGCAGGTAGAAAATGGTAAGATAAGGTGAAAAACGTAAAAAAAATCGGGGGTCACCGAGCTCGTTTTGAAGATTAGGCGCATCACAGATCATAGCATTTCTAGGATTTCCAGCTACTGAGGCGATTCTGGCCGGATTCATTACTATCGGCATATATTTAAAATGAAGAGTCATATCTAAGTTATGTGTGTTTAACACAGCATATATAGGCCTATTTGATAGATCTTTCCTACATATGCCATTAAATCAGCTAGAATTAGCTTTAAAAAATACAACTTCTAAGTTACGCACACCGGTATCCATGTACCAATTCGACCCTATTTGAATAGTAAATGAGAAATAACTAAAACTTTCCACGTACAGATTTTTTATGTTTTTTAGTATAGTGGAAAGAATCAGAAAAGGAAGTGATCTGCCGAAAAAAAAGTGGGGGTCACCGAGCATCCAACAAAAATATTCGCACACAAAGTTAACGCAAAGGTCATCAGCTCTATATTTTGTTGAGTTTTCGACTCGGTGCGCGCGCTTGAAAATGACGTGGCACGCGCGCGACCAATGAATAGCGTGCGCACTAGAGATGCGCAGTAGCAATGGGCGCGAACGTCCTTAAATCATTGTAAGTTTCCTTGTAATTGTAATTTTAGAATTGTAATTTTAGCTTTTTAACCTTTTTATTCCGTTTTTAATCTTGTCATGCGCATTTGATCATTACATGGAATCTGCTTATTATAAATGTTATTATTATTTTTATTATTATTATTATTATTATTATTATTATTATTATTATTATTATTATTATTATTATTATTATTATTATTATTATTATTATTATTATTTAGAGACTCTTTGCCTCGAAACTTAGTTGCAATTGTCCAAGGTAAGTTATTTCTTTTTCAAAATCGCTCTGTTGTGTTGTTTATTATTTCATTCGAAAATATTAATTGCACTGTCTTATCCCGGTACCTTATGTCTGCCTTGGTTGTTCTTTGTTGTTTTATTTAGGTGTTGGGAGTGAGTTTCTTCGGCGATGTGGGAGTTGTTTGCTCACGCAAGCTTACATATCTAGACATGGCTTGGTGTGAAGTGTGGAGTGAACTGAAACTAATTTTGTTTGAACCCAAGTTGGAAGTACTTGCTGAAAATGTACGTGACACAAATAGGCACTGATTTAGTAAGCCGTGAAATGTGCTAAAACCTCAGCGCATCATTTTCCGAAGCGAACGAAACACATAATACCTTTCCTTGTACCTAAGAACAGTCAGGTAAAAGGTGTGTTTTCGTTCTGTTCAAATGGCATTGCAATAAATAGGACTGTAGTGTTTCTTGTTTTTTTTCAGTCAAGTGCTTCCGTAATGAGAGAAGTAGATTTATTTACACAATTATTAACATCGGCGTCGGCGGGAAACTGGCTGATGTCGGCCATAAAACTGCAGAATTACTTCAGTCAACACTATTCGTTACTTTCCTTATTTTAATGCAAATCAATATACTCCTTTGTATTTTTGAAGAGAAATAGTAGTTTTTTAAAATTTATAAACACACAAAAATAATACAATACAACCATGTCAATCGTCGTTGTAAACACATAATATTTAATTTAAAAGGGAAGTCCCGACGAGATGGTCATCAGATAACACAAACGTGCGTGTCAAATACTTTTGCTAATAAAAAGGCCTAAAATGCCGAACATGACGTTAAAATGTAAAATAAAACTTGAAATAACCTTTTTCAAATTGAATGTTATGTGATATAAAGCCAAGAAAGCGCCAAAATATCGAGCATTTCAAAGCCGCATAGCACCACTGTAGGTGTAGGACTGTTGTCCAGTGGTTTGACAGCACCTTGAAATGTTCATTTGACCAGGTGTTAACGGTATTTCTCGAGTGAATTTGTGAATGCAGAGTAAGTTTCTCGATTAAGCGACGGGTCAGGGAAGAGTTTATATAAGATCTTTATGGCATTGCCTAAGTTACGTCTGTCACTAACAGGCAGCCAATATTCAGGGTACAATGTGCAGACTAACAGTGCTAGTGTGATTTACTTTGTATCAAGTAAAAAGAAGCGAAGAAGAAATAAAACACATCAAGAAAAAAAACAAAAGTAAGGCAGGTGAAACAATATTTCTACTTGTTATTGAAATCTTCTACGTCAATGTTTGTTTTGAGTGATTTTCTTGAGTTAGTCAATCCTCCCTAGCCTTTTTGCCGTCACATTTTTAAATAACACTGGATCAGGGAATTAAGAGTAGAAAAATCATTATCATGAACACAATGTTTGCTGAAAGTAGCCCTACATTACATCCCATGTGCAAAATAGGGCTAAATAGATTGTTAATATGTTATGTCCCATTATTTAGGACTAAGACTAAATACATACTTTTTATTAGAGGATATAGTAAGTAAGTAAGTAAATAAATAAGTAAGTAAACAGCATTCTGACATACTGTAATGATTTTATTACCTTCTGACTTGTAGCAATTCTCCCAGATGCTGACTTATGAATATAACTAAGTATAAGACCCCAAGTACGCATTGCGGACCTATTTTTGTTGTTGCCGGGCTTTTTGCGTGTCTTCAGTTACTGTAAAATCTACCTTCGGAAGACGAGACCGCCAAAAACTCATAAGATAATCAATTGAAATTAGTCAAAAATAAACGGAACATACCCAATCCAGAACCGGATTTAATTCCTGATTCATACTCTCCAAATTCAACTTCTCCAGAAGCACGTTTTACTCCAGATGAATCCTCTTCAGAAGTAGGATCTATTCGAGATGAATCCCTTCCAGAAGCAGAATCTAATCCAGATGAAACCTCTCCAGAAGCAGATTCTATTCCAGCAAAAATAAGCAAAATAAAATTAAGAAATATAGTTAATCACCAATTTATTAAAGCCATGATAAAAAAAAACTGCTTAAGCTATTCAGCCGACTTATTCTTAGAAATTGGGCTCTTCGGGGGCCTTTTTGCGTGTCTTGATTACTGAAAAATCCACTTCGGAAAATGACACCGCCATATTACAATCAGAAAATAATTAAATGAGATAAGCTAAGTCATATATGATACGAACATACCCACTCCAGAACCGGATTTTATTCCTGAGTCATCCTCTCCAGATTGATCTTCTCCAGAAGCAGGATCTATTCCAGATGAAACCTCTCCAGAGGCAAATTCTATTCCAACTAAATTATAAAAATTAAATGAAGAGTTATAGTTAATCACCAATTTATCAAAGATGCGATTAAAAGCTGCTTAAGCTACGGAACTGACTTAGTTTTCGAAATTTTGTTCTTAGAGGGCTCTTTGCTTGTTTTGATTACTGAAAAATCCATTTCGAGAAAACGACACTGCCATAAACTCAGAATATAAGCAAATGAGATTAGTAAAAAACAGTCAGAACATACACGCTCCAGAACCAAATTCAACCCTTGATTCTTCCTCTCCAGATTCATCTTCTCCAGAAGCAGGTTCTATTCCAGATGAATTCTCTCCAGATGCAGGATCTATTCCAGATGAATCCCGGCTCTCCAGAAGCAGGTTCTATTCCAGATGAATCCTCTCCAGAAGCAGGATCTATTCCAGATGAATCCTCTCCAGGAGCAGGTCCTATTCTAAATGAATCTTCCCCAGAACCAGACTCTATTTCAGATACATTAGGCAAAATGACATTAAGAATTATAGTTAATCGCCAATTTTTCAAAGCCATGATTAAAAACTCTTTAAGCTGTTGAGCTCACTTTTTGTTAGAAATTTGATTCTTTTGAGGGCTTTTTGCGTGTATTGATCAATGCAAAATCCACTTCCGAAGACGGCACCGCAATCAACGCAGAAAATATTAAATGGGACAAGAACAAAATAATTAGAACATACCCGCTCCAGAACCGAATTTTCTCCAGAAGCAGATTCTATTCCAGATAAATTAGGCAAAATTAAATTAAGAATTATAGTTAATCACCAATTTATCAAAGCCCTGAATAAAAAACTACTTTAACTATGGCGCTGACTTAGTGTTAGAAAATAGGTTCTTTGAGTACTTTTTGCGTATCCTGACTCACTGCAGAAACCACTATGGGAAAACGACGCTGCAATACTCAGAAATCAACGGAAGGAGATTAGTAAAAAATGTACCCGGCACAACATACCAGCTCTTCAACTGGATTCTCTTCCTGATTCATCCTCTTCTGATTCATGTTTTCCTGAGGCAGGTTCTATTCCAGGTAAATCCTTTCCAGAAGCAGGATCTATTCCAGATAAATCCTGTCCAGAAGCAGATTCTATTCCAGAAAAAAAAAAGGCAAAATGAAATTAAGAATTATAATTAATCACCATATTTCAAAGCCATGATTAAAAACTCTTTAAGCTATTTGGCTTACTTATTTTAAGAAATTTGATTCTTCGAGGTCTTTCTGGGTGTCTTGATTACTGCAAAATCCACTTCCGAAGACGACACCGCCATCAACTCAGAAAATATTCAAATGAGATAAGTAAAAAAATAATCACAACATACCCGCAACAGAATCGAATTCAACTCTTGATTCATCCTCTCCAGATTCATCTTCTTTAGAAGCAGGTTCTATTCCAGATGAATCCTCTCCAGAAGCAGATTCTATTCAAAAAAATAGGCAAAATGTAATTTAGAATTATACTAGAGTTAATCACCAATTTTTCAAAGCCATGATTAAAAACTCTTTAAGCTATTGGGTTGACTTATATTTAGAAATTTGATTCTTCGAGGGCTTTTTGCGTGTCTTGAATACCGCGAAATCCACTTCCAAAGACGACACCGCCATCAACTCAGAAAATATTCAAATGAGTAATTCTAGATGAATCTTTTACACAAGAGGAGTCATCTATTCCAGATTAATCCTCTTTAGAAGCATGCAGATTTTATTCCAGAACAATTAGGCAAATTCAAATTAAGACTGGTAGTTAATCTTTAATATATCGAAGCCATGATTAAAAAACTGCTTAAGCTATGGCGCTAACCCATTTTTAGAAATTTGGTTCTTGCAGGGCTTTTTGCGTGTCTTGATTGCTGCAAAATTCTGACTTTGGGAATACGACACCCTCTTAACTTCCATCAGAAAATAATCAAATGAAATAAGTCATAAATGATAAGGACATACCCACTCCGGAACCCGATTGTATTCCTGATTCATCCTCTCCAGTTTCATCTGCAGAAGCAGGTTCCATTCCAGATGAATCCTCTCCAGAAGCAGGATCTATTCCAGATGAATCCGCTCCAGAAGCAGATTCTATTCCAACAAAAAAATAAAAATAAAATTAGGAGTTATAGTCTATCACCAATTTATCAAAGGCATGATTGAAAAATTGCTTAAGCTATGGCGCTGACTTAGTTTTTTTGAAATTCTTGGAGGCCTTTTTTCAGGCCGTCGATAAAACCAGGAATGTGCAACATTCCGGAAGATCCCGGAACATGAAGGAATTATCATAATTATGAGAAAAATATGTACAACCAAATTTCAAAAAAGTTAAGTTAAAGAAAAATAAACTGGTCTCATCTCGGAAAATTAAAAAAAAGTTGTAAAAAAATATGAAAATGACTGTAATGATTAATGGCTCCCAACATAAAAGTATTTCATTCCTTTAAGTCACGTGACTGTCCCTTTTCTTTATAGAAAACCAAGGTGGTGGCGTTCCAATTCTTTAATATGGCTACACGAGTGTGATGTCTTTATTTAATTCATTACGGTTAATTCAAATACATGCGTATATAGTATTTCTCATGAAGAAATAGTTTCCCCAAGAGAGAAATAGAACTCTTTTGCATTGAGTGTCTTGTCTAAATTAATTCGGACTGCTCGAGCTTTGATGACAGTGTAAACATATACAAACACAAGTTTAAAAACCTTTGACGCTGCGCTTTCTTGCTGGGTCGCTGGTCAAAAGTTTATTGTCCCAAGAAATATTTGTTACAAGTGTTGTCGATCTGAAATTGAATTCTAAGTTTGGCCGTATGTACCGTAAAAAAAGGCTGTGCTTGCAGGGTGACGGTTTAAATGCCTTTCCTGGAAAATGTTCTTTTTTTGAGTGATGTAGCAGCTCTCCTAAGGTCTCACATGATTGGCTTGCTACCCTTTGAGAGTACAATAGAACAAACCACAGAAACAATGCCCCTAGCCCTAAAACAATAACAGCTGCTACTATGATAAGACAAAAGCAGCTTAGGACAGCTGCTACATTACTGCTTTTTTTTGGTATATGATAACACTTGATTAATTTTACCTTAGGCTGTAATCTATTCATCGCTAGTTCAACTTCACATGTAGATCGTTATGTGACATCGCTCGAACTTATTTTTCTATCGGGTCGTTCGAACGCCACCAAAGTAGACCACAGATTTGAAGAACGCTTGTGGACGCACTGCTCTAATCTTTGATTGCTACTAGTTTATTAATAACTTGCTTGTTATTCGGGTTTCCGGAAATGCCGTTGGTGGGTCACAGTGCCTGGCGTTCCTAGCGCAGAGCGCGAAATCTGGGGATAATAATTACAACCTGCATAAAGGTCCTCGAACACCTCAGATGTTGAAGAAATCGGGGATCAACAGAGGAAATGCAATGAATGACTTGGCATTCAACTTCAAAAACAGAGTGCTGTAAAGCCATGTGACCCGGCGGGAAAGACGAGCCTGGACTCAATGTGGTCAGTATAAGGAATACCCTACGCTTCCTATCCCTCCCCTATCAACCCCCAAAACCCTCAAAATATATTTTGTTATATATATTTCGAGCTGATACCGGGTTCTTAAGTTTATTTTATTTTTAAAAATAGGAGTCTACATATTTTTCTCATAATTATCATAATTATTTGTAGTTCCGGATGTTCCATGTTCCTGGTTTTATCGACTTCCGCCCAGTTGAAAATCGAGCGCAAGAGGCGCTCTTTACTAGGGGATCCAAAGGAATGCTCCCCGGGAAAATGTTTGAATTTTGGGTCTTTAAAAATGGCGTTTCCTTGATTTTAAGTTAAAAGTTCCAATAATTTCAGCGCCAAATGTAGCTAGCATAACTAAGAGGGGATTGCAAATCACGTTTTCTGAAGAGATGGAAGGTAATAGAATTAAAAATGGATAATATAACAGTTGCTTAACATATTAAATACTTAATCAAATGTTGTGGACTTGTCATTTACCATTCACCCAGCTAGGATATCAGAAAGAAGGAGGCGCCTTGGATGCTTCCGTGCTCACATGCTTGTTCATTTTTGCACCAATGCCAATGTGCCTACCATACTGAATGTTTATTGCCAAAAGTATTATAGGGAAACCATAAAATGTAGCTGACATTAGCAAGTCGACTGCTACAGCGTAGTTAAAAACAAATTTAGCCATTTTGCTTTTTCTGAATAATATAACAAGAGAATGAAGAACCAGATGAAGATATCATTGATCATCGTCGTTCTGCACACAACTTAAGCCATTGTGAAATTAAAGCCTGATTTTATTTCAGCATTTAATTTTACAACTGCTTACGTTGTGTGCATAACTGCGATGATAAATCATTTTGCTCTTCGAGGGTCATTTGTATTTCTTGACTACTGCAGAATTCACTTCTGGAATGCAATACAGAAATAAGCTCGGAAGAAAGTATTGAGATTAGTAAAGAAACTTCACATACCCGCTCCAGAACTGAATCCATCCACTTCAAAGGGATCCTCGCCAGATCCATCCTCTCCAGAATCAATTTCTCCAGATCCGTCTGTTCCGGAGGGAACTTCTATTCCAGATTCCACCTCACCCGGAACAAGTGCCTCAAATCCATGTGATCTAGAAGCAGGTTCTATTCCAGATTCATCCTCTCCTGAATCAACTGCTCCAGATCCAACTGTGACAGAAGCAGATCCTATTGCAGATTCGTCCTCAACAAAATCAACTGCTCCAAGGCCATCTGTTCCAGAAGCAGATCCTGCTCCAGACTCTAGATGTCCTGCTTTTAATGGATTATTTAATAGAATACATTAATATATCTTTTAGGATTTGCTACATTTATCTATGTATTTGTTTAAAAGTTAATTTGGTTTTATCAACTGAGTTGATAATGTGAATTAGCCACCGTAAAGAGATTCGAAAGCTGACGTTTCGAGCGCTAGCCCTTCGTCGGAGCGAATCCACGATTCGCTCCGACGAAGGGCTAGCGCTCGAAACGTCAGCTTTCGAATCTCTTTACGGTGGCTAATTCACATTATCAACTCAGTTGATAAAACCAAATTATCCTGTAATACTCCCACCGACGCAGCACCATAGTTTCTTTAGAAACTTACCCCCTCTACTTGTTTAAAAGTTAGTTTAGTTTAATGGGATTTTCAAGCGACTTAGTCCACATACACAACGAAACATAACATTTTCTTGACAGAGCTATTGTATCTCGAAAACAAGCAAAAGGAACATCAATTTTTGGGGTCTCTTGGTCCTAGTAAGACTAAGACTCAGTGTTCACATGTTCAAAAAAAAATCAGTAATTGCAAAATACAAACAAAAGTAACAAATGGCTTGGAACTACACTAATGGCTTTAGATAGGATTTAACTCTGAAGTATCAAAGTAAGTAATTTCATGAACTTGCTTGAGAACCAGACCCTATTCCAAGTCCATATATCCCAGATCTATTCCGTCATGAAGTAATTCCATTTTCTTGATACACGCCCCTTGTAAATACAATACCGTGATGTTAAGACTTCGATGTTCAAATGTCAAGAAGCTGGCGACAGAATTTAGTAAGTTAAAAAAAATGCGCCATCCGAGTAGGCTGAGCTTGCCCATTACGAGGCCGCGGTCGTATAGCTCTGGTCACCATTTTTTTTTTTATTTGTCCATAGATAGCGAGTATAAAACCACATACTTCGCGACTTGGTAATGTTAAAGCATTACCATGAACTTCTACAAGAGGGCGTATGTGAAAGTGTTGGCGATATCTGATCTTTCGCAAAGAATGAAATGGAATGTTTCGAAAGATGCATCTAAGCTTGCATTCGACGATGCGCGTTTGATTTACGCGAAACAACTATTGTCAAAGTGAAGAGTGATTATCGCAGTAAATTTTCCAATTTAAGCAATTGGAAAGAAGAAGCCTGGAAAATCAACGATTCAACGGGATTCGAACCCGTGACCTCCGCGAAATACGCGAAATACCGGTGCGATGCTCTACCAACTGAGCTATGAAGCCACACATTGGTAGCCAAGTCAATTTATTGAGTTCATATCTCTTGTGAGGAGTGAAATGATGTGAAGTCTACTTTTTATGAAATAATTCATACATATGAACTGCGGTTGTAGATCAAAGTGAAGAGTTATCATCGCAGTAAATTTTGCAATTTAAGCAATTGGAAGGAAGAAACCTGAAAACATGATCAAGGCTTCAACGGGATTCCAACCCGCGACCTCCGCGAAATACGCGAAATACTATGAAGCCACACATTGGGACCGAGGTCAATTTATTGAGTTCATATCTCCCGTGAGGAGTGAAATGACGTGAAGTATATATGAAATAATTCATACGTTTGAACTGCGGTTGTAGATCATAGCTCAGTTGGTAGAGCATCGCACCGGTATTTCGCGGAGGTCACGGGTTCGAATCCCAGCGTTGAAGCCTTGATTTTTCATGCTTTTTCTTTCCAGTTGCTTAAATTGGAGAATTTACTGCGATGATCACTCTTCACTTTGATCTACAACTGCAGTATAAATGTATGAATTATTTCATATATACTTCAAATCAAACAACTATTGTGTTATTCAAATTCGCCATAACTTGACTTTCATTACAGTGCACGGCAACGATAACCTTGGAAGTACAAGAATTCAATATATGTTAAATTTTAAGTTCGATAAAGCATCAAAAATAGTCTGGACGAAGAGCGTGCGTGCTAACCACAAAAGACCATGAAAATCTATTCCACTATCGTTACTTTCCAATGTTGGGGCAGCCATTTTTTTCGGTTTAGCTATCACATGCAATATCTACCCCTGAATGAAAACTTACCAAAATTGTACAGAGATATAATTTCCCATTGGCAGAAAATTAATTGCAAAATTAATCCGAAAAGAAAAGAAGACAATTTTTTCCCCCTGGTTGGAAAAGATTCAGCATTAAAAAACTCAACAAGGAAAGTAACACCATTTTAAGGTGATACCTTGGTTTTGCATCCTTTATACCAGCTTACTTACTCACTATGAAAACAATTTCAAACAAATGCGTTTTGCTTCGGCTTATCAGAGAACACGACTTATTTGATCCTTGTTACATTTACTAGAATGACATTTACACGGCCATACAGCCAGGGATATTCGGCACAACCATGCTTTTGCTTCGCTTTGTAGTATCTCATTTTTATATTCGACGGTTGGGAAGAGAAGCAAATCCAAGGCAGCTCATGAATTGCTCTGTCTATGGAAGTCTAGAATTTTAAATACTAGCGCTTATCAACCACAGTAATCATAAATGATCGTAATTATACTATTTTATCTTCAATAATTCAAATAAATATGTCTGCTTTCCTCAATGTGAAATAATATAAATTCAATAACACTGTGATCTCTTTCGAGAAGCTTAAAAACTGCAACAACAACACACACACTTTATTGCCCATATAGAAATTACAGTTCATTAAAAAGATGATTTGATAAGTTTTAGGGTTACCAGCTTCCTGAAATCACATCAGTGAGCCGGTTTAGATAGTGTAAATTAAATATTTGCAGCGGAGGTAAAACAAAAAAAAAATACATTATCTGCAGATAGAGTGAAACGTGTTGTTTAAAGTACATCAACCAACCACCATTGCCAAATGACATAACTGACATTTGCTAATGCCAGAAAATAATACGTAAATTTTGTATAGGCCCTTGACCTAAACTTGCATCAGTTGCATGTATGGACGATAAATAACAGACATATGGCAACGCTAATAACAATTAGACTACGAGCCCGAGTTTTCTGCGAGCAGATAGTCAACGAGGCGCAGTCGAGTTGACCATCGCTCGTAGAAAACGAGGGCGAGTAGTCTTATTGTTTTAGTATAAATTTACCGTAGTCTCATTGCATAAAAAGAAAAAATGTCAACTAACGCGTAGAAAAAAAAAAACTGTTTTATTGTATTACATCAGGTTCAAACGTGATGCGCGATGTGCACTGATGCGTAACTGTTTTCTAACAGCAGATAGAAAACAGTAATATAGCCAATCAAATTCACGGATCCAATAGATTACAGTAAATTTATACTAATAGGGGGTAAACACCGAAAAAATAACAGGTTTAATTACCAAAACAACTCTGCACGTGCAACACACGTTATGGTACATTTCTTTGCCATCACTGTACCACTGCAACGTAAAAGGTTTTTACATGTAAAGTGGGAAACAACAATTTTTTCGGGCCTTTAAAAGTTCACGGTACGTTCGAGAAACGGGCCCGAGGCTTCGCTCGGTAAAAACTCATGCAAATCTGAGTTTGCTTAACTGATGCATGCGGGAATTTAGATCAACTTATAAAACCAATTTAAGGCTTGGGTGGTAGAACAAAAACTAAATAAGCGTGGCGAGTTTTATTTTGGGAGCTTAAGGTTAAAACTAGAAGATGAATTAAGGAATATTAATATTGGTTTGCTTTAGCAACTAACCAGCATTCTGGCCCAGACACGGAGCTTAAAGTCGGGCAGTTCCCGTCCGTGTTTTTGGGCCAATCGCTCATAGATCTCTGAAAACTCATCCACTTTCACTTCCTCGTCGTCTTTTTGACCTAAACATGCAAAAGAGATACAAATAAACGAAAACCCTGACAATGGATTAGCCGTAGAATCGGAAAAAAATCCATTTAAAAGTAAATACGCTCAAAATAACACTTACTTGAAAGGGAAAGTATTTTGGCTGGGTTACTAGCAGTTGCGCTTGTCCCTTGGAAAGTGCAACTACGTTTACGGCTGGCCACGTTACCAGGTGAGCTCCATGCCCATATCACCATCCATTTATTTTTTTTCCGTCGAGTACGCCTTAGCCAAGGTGGTTTCATCTCCAATAACAAAGCGTGTCCCTCTTGGAGGGCCGTAAGACCCGATTTCAAGATTTTCAAACGCGCACTTGGGCGCATCAAATTTTTCACCGTGAGATGAGATCATGAAATTCTTTAGCTCGCTCACACTTTAAAATTTTGGCACTTGTCTGAGCTGAAAGCTCTCTTTTACAGATTTCTTTTTGTGTGATGAGACTTTCAAGCAGATATTCACGGTCGCCATTATTAGCTACTTTGGATTCCCGCTCATAATGAGAATCTACCATAGTGCATCGCGGGCTATGAAACATGGACCATACGTCACGCATCACGGATCACAGGAGCAACCTTTTTTGAAATAGCTGTATACCACCGACACAAGTGAATAGTACTTTTCGCGCGCCTGATTGGAAGTGATTAGCCAAGTACTGTCCACCTCCGAGTAGCCGAGCAAAAACAAAATGGTTTTTGTTTGGTATATTGTCACAAATAGAGTTATTATTTGGTCCGCTAGTTATTCAGCTTGTGTTGTATATACTAAAACAATTAATAACCTCAGTGTCGGTGAAAGTGGTGGATATTTACCTCGCCGCCTCGCGGCTTGATAAATGTCCACCACTATTCATCTTCACTTCGGTAGTTAACAATTATTGTTAACTATTATTATCATCATCATCATTGTTATTATAATTATTATCATTATTATTATTATTATCATTATTATTATTATTTATTTATTTTTTTTGATTAATGTTGTTCTTTACGGTTACAACATGTGAGTGGTGCCTTTATTTCTTAAACTTAACTGTTTTGCTTGAGAATTTCATCCACATACGGACGAATTAACAGAAAGCCGTCGCGATCGCTGCATGTTGATGGGGAAATTTCGAAAAGGCGACAGCAAACGATTTCCAGTGCCAGGTTAGGAATCGAAATCTCAAAGATGCAGAGACACAAACTAAAATTAGTACCACGATATCACCACCTGCAAACTCTGTGTCCGCGGCCTTTTTGACCGCTCCGAAACTCTCTGAACTCTTTTGCGATAAAACTGTGAGACCTTGTGAAGTGTCCGTGAACTGTCCTTCCGAACCTGAGAAATCCACTGTTTAGATATAATACAAATAAATGAAGCTATCGAGGCCACTAAATTGCAACCACTCATCAAAGACAGCATGGAGCAGCAGAGGTCAGCAGACGGTGAGCAAGGAAGCTTGTAAGTTAAATTATTTTTGAAAGTAGCTCTATTTCAAGAATGTCACTCTTACATCAAAAATGCTAACCACTCGGCCGGATAGAAAACTTGACTAATAATGGTGAGCTCGAAACTTGTGATAGACAACTTCTCCTAATACAATATCAACCTCGCTTGAGAACCTACTTAACAGTACTTAAAGTAATCTACAACACTGTGACTGTGAAAAAGAAACTGAATTCGAATTTTGTTCGGTGAAACAAAACACAGTTGAAGGGTTCGAGTTCGAGTGTAGTCGATATGGGAAAAAAGTCAACTTGAAGAGTAGCAATCCTGTCGTTAAAGCCACAAGTCGCCCAAGATCTGCAGGACGTAATTTCGTTGCTCTTTCATCCCTTTTCAATGGGCAATATTTCAAAGATTACCACAAAATTCTCGGGACTCTCGGTCTGGATCACGTCAGTTTCACTCAGTGGATCCATATTGTTGAATGGATTGCCCCGTTCGTAAAAAGGATCGCCGACTGGAGCGTACAAAAAGCAAGAACTGAAGCAGTTCGACGTGGAGAAAAAATCCAGTTCGACGGCTTTTATCTGACTCGCGGCCACTATAGCTCCGGCGCTACCTTCCACGATGCGAAGAGTCGAAGACTGGCAAAATTATTGCGTAATTATGTAAGTTGCCTTAGCAGCCTGGCCAACAATGCTTAGGTACCAGGTCGCTGAAAATTCGGTCATTACTTCCGGTTCCGCGAAAAAGAAGTTTTCTCCTCGAGAGATAATTGTAATTGCTGGATTTTAAAACAATTCGAAAGAACATCATATTTTCTCGGAATTCAAGCATGGGTTTTGCGACAAGATGGAAAACAAAAAAATTATGCGTAAAAGAGTTGTCAAAGAAGCACATTTTCCTTTCTCATTTCTTTATTTTTCATCATAAGCCAAAACGCATGCATAAATTTCTTCGAAACGGCTTTTGAATTGTTACTGTACAAAAAATACGGAAAAAAGGTTTAATCCACTCCGGTAAAATGCATTTTTCTGTTCCTGGTCACGTGACATTGGGCGTGGTACGATGACGTCATGAACTGGACTATATTTGCCCCCCTATGAGTATTGCCCAAATTTGGTCCAATTGAAGCATACATGTGCAGAGGTATAGCCAATTGATTTTCCCCTAGCAACGGCGTCAAAAGATACAAACGTATTCGACAAGGAGTTACCAGCCACTGGTAAAGTAATGATTTTGATTTGAACAAGTTAACGACTTGATAGAATGAAGACAAAATAAGTCATAAGTTTTTTGGGGTATTTTAATTTTTTTGCTGGGCTTCTACTCACTGGTCGACGGATTTGTTTTACTTTTTTTAATATCCATCTGATTTGCGGGTTGGCCATATTTAATGCTAAAACAGATGTACCAAATGTTTCTTTTTTATGTTGATTTCCTCAGGAAAGCACAAGCATCTATTTGGAGATCGCCTATTAAGAGGATTGATAGATGAGTTCTATATATTACCTTGCGAGCTGCCACGCCTGGAAATTCTTGTTTTAATGCGGCACTGCCCGTATCTATTTCAGTACGTTTGTTAACGATATACTATTTCTTAAGGGGGTTTTCACTCTTGCGGTATTTCAATTATTCTAATGTTAATGTATTTCAAATAATTTTAATGTAAATGTTAGTAAATTCGATTCAACTTTCTCCGCTGATCCAACCATACACACTTTTCTCTAATTCACTTACACAAGTAGTGCTGAGAATGAAAATCTTGATTTAGCTCTGAAATGACGAAATTAGCTAGTAACCATTGCCTTGGAGCATATTTAATATAGGGGAATGGTTATGAAGCCCGGCAAACATCAAAGGAGCAAACATAGATACCAATATTTAGGTTGGAAGGTCCACGACTGTGCACAGTCGTCTGTTTTGCCCTCATACACTATGCATAAATTACGTAACAACACGATTTTATTGGTTAGTTCCTCAGTTTGGAGTAAACAACTATTGTGTTTTGTGCACGGTCAGGGCCAAAAAAGAGAACAAAAACATACAACAAAGAACTTTGTTGGGCTTCATAACCATTCCCATCTATTAACTATGCTTAGAGACACTGACTGTTAAGACTTCTTTGTGCGAGTTTCATGAAACATCCACAGAGTGCGCTGGACAACAACAAGAAACCGCAGTATACACACATTTCTTCCTTAAGTAATCACAGTAGCAGTTTTGAAGCACGTAAACTAAAATATGTAGTGGCTTAAAAAGAGCTTCAATTTCTAGTCCAAGGGTTCCCCAATAAAGAAACATAACACTGATCTTTATTTTTTTGGATTAGTGTTGAGAACCTCCGAAATAACTGTCATGTCAATCTGAATTTAAATTTCACGGAATGAGGACTTTGTGAGCCTCGAACCTTCCAGAATTTGCCGCTAAGATAGCTAACCTACCTTTGTCTCGGCATCAAATCCCAGAATTTTGATTTTTTTCCTAGTACTTCAAATCAAAAGTTGCCTCTTTACCTTAGATCTATGTTAGTGTTAAGAATACCTGAAATTTATTTTTTCTGGGGATTATGATTGTAGTTTCTCCTTTTCTTTAGCTAACAAACCTGAGTGAGAAGATGACAGAGGAGTCCTCAACAACTCCGCCCGTGAATGTGCAACGTTACAATGAACCTTTTGCTCTCCAACAAGCTCGTCCGGCTGTTCCTTAGAGTATAACTTCTCTAGGCACGGCCCATCAGAGGAAGAAAGCTCCTACGGACTATGTCGTCGATAATTTCGCTAAATCTCGCTAGTTTAACTGCTGAAGGACCAAATCGTCCTAGTATACATCCTGCTGCGCTTTATTGACCACCTCAAGGCTATTCAGCACTTTCAATTAAGCCAGAACAAACAACAAACGCCTTATATACCTTGTGCACCATACACAAAGAATAAACCGCTGACTGGAACCTCCAGGCTAAACTCGCAGCTGTGGTCCGCCAATTTCTGGGCCAATCATCCACCTAGCTTAGCTGCACCTATTGCGACACAAGCTTCGATCAGGTATAACACTCCATGCAGGGAGTATGTAGCAGGCGGTTTCTATTAGGCATGGTGTACCACCAATTACGCAACCACTGAATGCACATCATCCTCCTAGCACAGTCCCATCATTTACAGCCCAAGCTTCACTTTGGCATGAGAATCCAGTCACAATGTAAAATGTGAATGTCAATCATCCTTCTGGTGTACTGAATCAACTGAATACCGCTGGAGCGCAACGAGTTACTTAGAGCATTTTTCCTAATTGTTGTTTGATTTTTAGCCTGAAAAAGAACTCAAAGGAAACCTAAGGCCGTGGATTAACTAATCTAGAGATGAAAAATGTTGGTAAACTTGCAATTATTGGTGCATTATTGAAGGGTGTTAAAACAAGCTGTGTTCGTATCATGTGTAGGCTTTTTGTTTGGCTGTTGTTGCACACACATTACAAAATAGCTAGGGTAGTAGATTTGCACATGAACATGGAGTAAAAAAGCTAAGGGTCCTTGGTCAAATTGGACACTCCTGCCCAAAAAAGCTTAAGCTTAACTTTGGCATGGGAATCCAGTCACAATGCAAAATGTGAATGCCAATCATCCGTCTGGTGTACTGAATCAACTGAATACCGCTGGAGCGCAACGAGCTACTTAGAGCGTTTTTCCTAATTTAATAATGGGGGTAACCCTACAAAAACAGGGATTAGCCCCGCCCTAATGGGCCTCTTGGCTCGTATGGCTCTACCTTAGCGCATCAAGAAATACTTTAAAAAAAAATCTATTTTTAATTTTGTCTGTACTTTGTATTTTATAACAGGGGTTATCCACTAGATTAGCCTTTGCTATTTGGATGATCCCATCTCGCTCCCTATCTTATTGTTACATTTTGTCTTTATTCCTTAGGTGTTCTGTGTTTAGTTGCCTATCTAAATCTAACCTACTTATCTTGGTAAAACCGAGCTGAGTTAAACAAATCATCTTGTCCTGTCTTGAGACAAGACAAAATGTCCAAGTGTACTCATGGCCAGAAATCGCGGTCATCGCAACGGCGCACGCGCGGGGTTTCTTAGGAATATGGCCGCCAAACGCTCAAAGGAAATGTATGGCAGAAATAAAACAAAATAAAAAAGAACAAGTTCTGGCTTACCGGGAACAAGTGCCGCGATCCGGTTGAGTTCAAGAAAGTTTCCTCTGCTATTCTGGTTAGTTGCTTTTCATGAAACAAATGTTACTGGCCCTGCTTTTCATCGATGTTTGTTTTCGAAGATTGGCTCACACAGTACTCTATATTACGGAGGCTTGAATGCATCCCAAACAGATTTTGATCCGCCACAGCAGATTACTTAAGCGAGATATCCCAAGTGCCGCGATCGCTTGAGGAAAAACACCGTATGGTGTACTATTTGACCAATTCTCACCTTCGCCGCTGATTTCTACGCCCTGCTAATTGCCTTCAAAAACAGTTCAGAGAAGCGCAAACCAGGTCTACCGAAAGCAAAGATATCAAATGTCACGCGAGCGTCTCATCTGTGTTGATCCGAGAACGACACGTCGTATTCTTGGGCAAAAACTGGCATTTTTTCAGCAAATTCCGGCATGTTTGGTATCAAAAGAAACCTGAGAAACCAAGCCTTCTATCTCTGTTTAAGGCTGGGGAGACAGATGACCACTGTCCTTTCAGTCAGCGCTAAAATTACCAGTTCATGTATGACCTCATGGCGTGACAAACGTGACAATCGTTTTCGTTTGTCGTTATGTACGACACTGTCATCCGCTCAAGAAATATGGGAAGATTTTGTGATGTGGAGAGAATTATTACCCGGTGAAAATGAGGCTCGGTAAGTCTTCTGAGTATTCTTTAATTCCCCGAGACAACAAGTAGTTACCGAATTGAAGTATTCTGTATGTTTCCTCTCCTTCTCAACTGAAGTAATCATAGCCCTTCAGTCCACATTTTCGCCCGGCAATAATGCTCTCCACATCAACAAATCTCTCCCTATTTCTTCAGCGGATGGGAGTGACGTATAAAACGAAGGGGGAAAACGAATGAAGTTGTTTTCAGTCAACCACGGGGGATTTTCTCGAAGACGCGATGTGCCATTAGCATAAAGTATTTAAAGTATTTATTTAAATTGTAAAATTGTGTTAATTAGCCCGCTGCTTATGCGCGGGCTCAAATGTCGGCAATTTCTGGCCATGTAATAAATTTCCCGTCAGTACCACCCTGTCAAAAGAACTCCTTTGACGAAAAAGTTGTAGAAAGAGATAATACGAGAGCGTTTTCACTTAGAGCGTTTTTCCGAATTATTGTTTTCTTTTTAGTCTGGAAAAGAAAAAGCAAAGGTGAAGCCCATGCCAGATGATGATCATCAAGAACCTATAATTATGAAACCTTGCAACTGTTCGTCAAGACTATAGAACGACGAGATGCGTGAGAGAGCTATGGCTTCCAGCAAACTTATTAGTATTCTCTACAGCATTTAGAACATCTTATTAAAGAAATTGTAAAATTGTGTTCTTAAGACAAAGTAAACTGACATTAATACTAAAAGAGTATAATAATAACAATGATAGTATTAATTATAATAATATAGATGTTTTAAATAAAGTTAAGGTAAATACATGAATAAACTTATTAAACTTGGAAATTTGTGACTAAAAAAATTCTACGAGAAAAATTGGCTTGTGATAAAATAACAACTGCAACAAAAACAATAAAACTAAAAGCCAAAATGTTGCTACTTTCTTATCCATTTTATAACGCCTTACTAATTCCAAATGTGGAGAATATTATAAGTTCTAATCGAAAAATCTTGCTAGTTTTCGACCGATTCCAAAGCCCCTAGTAACTTTAAGTTTAAAGAATATTAAACATTCTAACATTAAAATCTCGTTAGTTCCTTATTGATTTTAAAGTCGTTATAATAATAATAATAATAATAATAATAATAATAATAATAATAACAATAATAATAATAAAACTAATAATATTTATAATAATCATAATAATAATAATAATAATAAACAAATTTTATTGGGCTAACTAAAATTCTTGAATAATACCTTACAAATAATTATTTACATCACAAAACTGTTTACAATAATAATAATAATAATAATACTAATACTAATAATAATAATAATAATAATAATAATGATAATAATAATAATAATGA